>CABFVX010000402.1:173601-209487 GCA_902151425.1 Timema shepardi
CCCCCCCCCCACCTCCCAGACGAATAATACCTACCGATGTGTTTCTTATTAATAACCGCTATATATATGGGCTAATTCTAGTAAAATATCTGACAGGTTTTTTAGTGATAAAAGAGAAAGACTTTTCCCAATTGTAATGGAATCTTAATTTTTTTAATCAAAATTTTATTTTTACTGTGACCTATGATAAGATACCGTCACAACATTATATTTTACACCTAATCTAGTTTGTCTGTAAAGAATCATAATTTTGGAGAAAGGTCAAACTATACAAATAAAAACCTTATCTTTGTGTTTCCATTTGTTGCATTAACAAAATGAAATAAATATTCTTAATATTAGCTCCATGCAAATTTAAAATTATCTATTTTATAGATTATGTATTCATTATGTAGGGTGTCTGAAGTCTCTACAAGTTGATTTTTTTAAAGACATTATTAAAAAATGTTTTAGTCACATATGTGACATGGTTAGTTATGAATAGGTTAATATAAAATGCTATGTTTAAAATTAGCTATAGTTTATTGCATTGAAATTAATCTTTGTCTCATGTATTTTAAATGTATGTTCTAATTTAAATTACAGCCTAGTTAATGTATGAAAAGCACCTATTCAAATTCTATCTTAATCCGCTACCCCTTGTCTACCAAAGACAATTATTTTGAAATTTAGAAACTCCCAAGTAAATATATCAACAATCATTGTTCCTAATTAGAAGGCAATAGTGAAAGAATAATGGAATATAGTCAGTTAAACTATATGGTAAAAATTTTTACTTTTATCTCGCAGCTAAAAATGTTACTAGAGCTACTTTCATGTATTCATACGTCAAATCGTGTTAGATGTCATTTTTGATAAGTGTTATCAATACCTATAAAACAACACTAATAAAAAAATACAGTAACATATTATCAATGTAGACTGCAAACAAAAATATTTGTATTATTAAAAAGACCCTTCTTATTAAAATTAAAGTGTTATGCCCTTATTTAAAATTAAATATTTATTGTTTCAGTAAACTATAGACTACTTACGTGTATTATTTTCTACAAAATTCCAAAACTCTTGAACAAACAACGTCGAGTTTGTGTGAGTCCAAACACTTTTTAAATCTACAATTTAAAAAATATCTTGAATTGATTCTTCTGACTAAAGTATCGAGTTTCTGATAGTAAGTTGGTGTGTGACTCTAATTAAAACAGGAAATTTCGTTACAAGTTAGGTAACTCGACACATTAGAGGCGGATTGTATCAAGGGAAAAAAACTTGCGTCTCCAATTTTATAGAAGTCGTTCTGATAATGTCAAACGCTTGGTCAGATTACGAGATGGGTTTATTAGCGGAAATTTAATTGTGGGTAATAACAATAGTTTTATTGATCTGACAGAAATATTCGCCTTTTTGAAAATACAATAATAATGATATTTTACACTACAAAAACACTGCGTTTATAAATAGCTCAGCGGTGAATGGTACAGGCTAGTTTTCATAGGAAAAATATTTAGATACAAACTCTTTTGCGAGTATGGCACTAAGATTCCAAGAATGCATTGCCGCACTTACAAAATTACACCACCTATTCCTATCTTGAGCTAATTATATCCAGTCCACCTCATTACACCCTATCTCTTTCAGGTCCATTCTAATGTTATCCTCCCATCTACATCTAGATCTTCCCAATTGTTTCTTCCCATTGAGTTTGCCAGCCAATACCCTGGTCAAGTTTCTATAATCTTCCATTCGCGCTGCATGTCCTGTACACCGTAATTTAAGAGACTTAATTATCATCCTAACCATTTCTTGTGATTAGTATAGGGTATGTAACTGATAATTATGTAACCTCCTCCACTTCCAGTAGCCTTATTCCTTTTTGGACCAAATATTTTCCTATGCACCTTGTTTTCTAACACCCTAAATTTGTTTACGTCATGTAAGGTAAGCTCAGTAGGTAGCGTGTCTGTCTACTGAGCTAGGGGTTCCAGATTTGACTCTCGGCATGTCCGAAAAATTTATTATCAGTGAACTGTGGGTCTATCCTTTCAAAGTGATACACTAACGACCGGGAACAGGATGTTGTGCCTGTTATAGTCTAAAATTATATTATAAAACACGCCTAGTAAGCTGATAGTGTAAAATATATGGATTGTATAAAAATTGACTCAGATAACAGGCTTTAAACAGTATTTATTGGATATAAAAAAAAAGTAAGGTAAGAGACCAGGTTTCACACCCATAGAGAACAACTGGTAAAATTATTGTTTTGTTCTGAGTTTTTCACATCAAAACTTTTTTGGTCAAAAGAAATAAAATATTTCTCTACGTGGTGATATCAACAGTTATTGAATATCTGTCAAGAGTGTCCTGGAATTAAATGACAATTGTTTCTCTTCATTTAAAAAGTTTATCATCTAATGCCGCTATGCTCACGACAAATATTCAACAACTGTTCTTATCACCATTTTGTAGAAAATTTAACTAAACTATATGTTTCTACTGGAGCAATATTCTATTTATCTTGCCCAAAAAAATTCTATAAAAACTGCAAAAACTTCCCTTAGCTCTAGTTAATATAATAATATTTGGCACCGCGTCTTACTACCCGTTAGGGTTATACGCTTTTAAGTACTAATTACTCTAATGAATTAGGAATTGGAAAGATTGAATTAAAGGAAGTGAACTCGCATTTGCGTGGAGGGAGAGTGGAAAAACATTTAGGAAAAACCACTCCCAGTTCACCCGACCGAGATTCGAACCTCGATCTCCCCGTCCTCAGCAGTCGAGCTCAACACGACAAGCGCCTTAGCCAACTACGCCACCGAGGCGGGTCTTAGCTCTAGTTGGAGCCCATCTTATAAAATATTAACCGATGTAAAATGACAAAATAAGTTAATGCTCTAATATGAAAAAGTTCTGCATTATTTGCTTGACAACATCATCATCGGGATCAGTTTAATAGGTTTGGAATTTTATATTTAGTGTAAAAACGTTTAAGAAAAACCACCCTTAGTACACACGACCGGGATTCGAACCCCGATCTGCCTGTCATCGGCAAGTTAGTGTAGTGCAAGAGTAACGCCTTATACCATGTGGCCACCGAGGACGATTTTTAGTAGGAATTAGGAATCACCCTTATTTCTGTTATTCTTATGGAAATGGTGTATAACCACGGATTATCCTACAGAGATTCGAATCTTGAACATCTCGTGATCGACAGTATTGTATTGCTAGCCTAACAGTAACATCTTATACCAAGTAACCACCAGTGGGGATAAAATAATATTAAAAGATGTTCATTAGTAACACACACAAAACTACATTTGTTTATTCTCACACTTTATCTTAAATACGTTTCCTGTATATGTTCATCTAACATAAACATCATTTTAAAATAGAAAAACCAGCATGCATACTACCAGTGGCTTGTCGTGTAGTATTGCCAGGCTAAGCAGAGTTAGTTTAAAACTCTACCCATGAATTGTTCTCAACACTTAGAAGGGCACTCATTTTCCAGGTGTGAACGAACATACATTCTCAGGTAATATAGGCTATATGATTGGTCAAATGGGGACCGAGTAAAGGAGAACATAAAAGGTACAGTTTTAACAAGCTCTAAATACCACATCACTGCACCATACAATACACTTAAGAAGGCTGTGCATGTTAAGTTAGAAAAGTTAATCTACTATGCAATTTCCTTTCTTTTAAAAAAAAATTAATGTCATCTATCTTTTACCATTAAGATCCCTTAACGACAGCGAGTTATTAGTATCATTACAATCTCAAAAACCAGCCTTAGATAAGAGAAATTGGTCCCTTAGGCAGGCATAAGGGAATATAGGGGCCATATAACCAACCACCCCCCTGTGATGGAGGGTGTAGAGGGATGATATATGTGTGAGGGTTGAATGCCGGGAGAATAGAGGAATACAACCAGTGGAATAGCTTGGCTTTATCGCCCTCTCCCTGTGGCATCTACGAGCTATTTGCTGTTTTGAAGAGCGGGTTGGTGGGGAGGGGGGTTCACTTCTTCATCCATTACACTTCTATTGTTCACCTCCGCCAATAGCAGACCACCATAATAAGGACCTTCTCCAGAGGGGACACTCAGATACACTGATAAATGGATACAACGAAAACTTGAAGAAATGTTTTGAAAGTTCTTTGAGAGAAAAAAAATTCAGAAGCTTAAGTTAGGGGTAGTAGGGAACGCGAGAAAATGTCAGTGTTTTGCAGTTTTTATAGCAAAACTTTTTTTGAATTAATAAATCAAATAATTTTCCAGTATAAACATAGGGTTTAATTTTTATCACATGGTGATATCAACAATTGTTTACTATGTCATGAGCATAGCAGAATGGCGCACTCGGATTGCGGAACAAGGTATACATTTGAGCATACATTCGATTAGGGCCCACTCATATTGCGGAACAAGGTATATCTGTGAGCATACACTCAATTAGGGCCCACTCATATTGCGGAACAAGGTATACCTGTGAGCATACATTCAATTAGGGCCCACTCATATTGCGGAACAAGGTATACCTGTGAGCATACATTCAATTAGGGCCCACTCAAATTGCGGACCAAGGTATACCTGTCAGCCAGTCTACACAAAGTGGGGAACAGCCTGTATTCTCATTCAACTCCTAGCCACTAACCTAACCTAACCTAACCTCTATGTTCCATTTACCCTGAAGTTTGTGTGAGGGTATTGCTGAGCTCGGATGAGTTGTTTCACAATTCGTGTGCCCCAAGCAGCATTAGATGACAAACTTTTCAAATGAAGAAGAAAAGTTGTCATTAAATTCCAGGACAGCCTTGACAGATATTCAACAATAATTGTTGATATAACCATGTGAAGAAAATTAAACTTTCTGTTTGTACAGAATAAATTTTTTATTTATTTTGACCAAAAAAAGTTTTGATATAAAAACTGCAAAAAACTTACCTTTTCTCACGTCCCCTTCATCCTCACCTTAGAGGAACATGAACTAAGGCCAGTATTTCTGCAGCTTTTATAACAAACAAAAAATATTGGACACAATAAATAAAATATTGCTTCTATAGATAAGTGTAGTTTAATTTTCTACACATTGTAATCTCAAATCTAATCTAAAATGCTTCCTTCCTCCTCCCTAACCCATTAGAGTAATTATCATATAGGCTTAAGATTATAACCTGAATAAATAGTGAGACGTGGTAGAAAAAATAGAAAAAGTGTACCTTCATTTGTGGGAAGAGAAAATGAATAATGATTGAATAAAAAACCATCCGAGATTCAAATTACGACTCATCATTATCGTCAAACTAAACAAAATGAGACTAATGACTTTGTTTGAATACATACTTGTGATTATTTTTTTCCAAAACGTTACCTAAAAAAGTTGTTTTTATTCACATGTTAGAAGAAGAAATAGACTTAAATTTACTGTGGGTTTTACTATTGTCAGTAGGGAATTTATGAAAGTTAATTAAACAATTAAGTTAGCTATAAAAATAAGTTGTGCGTGATCTCGCTTTTATAATCTTACCCCTACACTAGTTGACTTTAAAATTCTGCTATTTTAGTGACTACCTTTGGAAACATTTTCTCACAAATTTCGGTTGAGCATCCTAATGTAAATAATTCTAATAAAACTACAATAAACCTTATTTTATTTACCAGGATGACACTAATATTACATATATATGTCCTACTGTATTTTTTAAATCTTTCAAAAAGTATATACATTATCCCACGTGTTCAAAAAACTTGCCCAATTCTAATAACATCTCAGCACACACGCAAAACCCGCATCTAGCTCTAAAAAAAAATTAACATACAATAAATATTAAAAACGGACGGGTCCGTTTTGTTATGGCGGAATAAACATTGTCACTATTTAACGATCCTTCCCCCTCGGTCTCATATAGCGTCAACTATTAAATAAGTAACTTTGTGGCGTGTCAAAAATGACACTAAAATATCTTGAGGATAAAAATAGTCCGGTGTCAAATGAAGAAAAAGAAAAGTGATAGCTTTCAGCCATGTTTCGTGGAATCGGTATAGCTATACAAGAGAGAGTTCAAACTAGTCACAAATTCTCGTCCCAAGACATAAAAAAAAATGGCCTACCCGACTCTTTATATTTCATTTTTTTAATGACTGAGACCCAGTTCTGGTCAAACACTTGGATTTATTGTGATGTGTTCTTATAAACAAATATATAACATAACATGTAACACACACTACGCTACTTGGGTGTTTGGCATACAAAGTAACTTTTTGATTAATTTCATTTTTATTTGTACAAATGAAATCCCAGATGGTTGAAAATAATCCTAATTTTTTAGGATATCTTAGCAATTAGCTAATGGATAGCCTCTTATTAATATGATTTTACACAGTTGAGTTGATTAAATATTATTTTTTTATCCACACACATAACAAAATTTACAAAAGTTAAAATCTCAATTCATTGTATTCTAGCTGCCTTTTGAATTCTTAATGGTAAGGAGATGGCTTTTAACTTTTATTATTATTATTATTATTATTATTAGCACCGCGTCTTACTACCCGTTCGGGTTATACGCACTTACGCTAATGTGTAATGGTAGGGTGATTGTGAGATGAAATGGAGGACCTACAGTTTAACGTGGAATCCGAACCACGGTGGAGGCCTGGCATTCCTCACTTTAACTTTTAATAAAATGTTATGGTTTATAGTGGCTGCATTAATGGAGAAGGTAGAGAGAGGAAGAATAGTTAGAGGAAAGGCATCCACATTAGCGTGGAGAAGGAATGGTTGAATCTCAGTGCAATCAGCCAATATTCAAGTCTTGACCTCCCTTTCATTTAAAATCTAACCTATTGCAAGCTTAACGCCTTGAACCATGTTACCACCGGTGTGGGGGATCAAAAAGGGCTAAGCAGATTAGCTCAGAAAAACTTAACAAATATCCGTAAGAGCGAGCACGTGATTACTGGACATGAAAGATCAGGGCTCAAATCCACGGACGGATGTGATGAGGGTCTTCTTAAGTCCCCCCCCCTTTCTGACTTCACAAAAATGTAACAGAACTTCCTCTAATTCCATCTTCCTCATCCTTAGACATTAGTTTAAATGTGTAAGTAAGAAGCAGAGCACGAATGTTAAATATATATGTATTTAAAATACTATGTAGCTGAAGTAGGCAGCGTCGTATCGTGGAGTGTCTCCAGGGTAAGCAGAGCTTGATAGGACTTTACACCTGTGATATGTTTTCTTCCTCTCGGTCCCCATTTGACCAATCGAATACGCCGGTGCACTAACGAGACAGCTTCATTTTCTCTTTTTCAGCAGGTACAAAAAATTGTTTATAAAAATAGCTAGTGTGAGGAAGTATGAAAAAACGTGTTTGTATAGGCTAATACGTACGAATAAAATGATTTTTTTTTCAGACTTCCATTCAAACTAGTTATTTGTATAGTCAGTTTTTTGTATCTGCAGAAAACTAATTCAAAAATGGAAGTTGTCTCTTTATTGCACCAGCATCTTTAATTATTGTGTGGTCTACATAAGTGTTCTTCTCTACACACCTTTTGAACCACTTCAATGGCCTAAGAAATCACAGACGTTGAGATTGAGTAAAGAAACATTTCATATTTTATTACTAAGAAAAAAATAAACCTGTGATTTTAAAACAAGACACAAACTTTTTTAGTAGCCTACGTGTGTTTCACGAGAAGAACGTTTTGTAATAAATCCAAACAAATGTCCAGCAGAGGAGATCGCTCCTCGAATCCCGGTCGAGGCTACGGAAGGTGGTTTTTCCTTAATAGTTTCCCACTTTCTTTCACGTGAAATTTCAGGTAGATAACCTCTAAAATGCTTTCTTCCTCATCCCGACCACATTAAAGTAATTATAATATATGCATATAATATGGACAGGATGGGTGACTTCCTGGTAGTCTATAGGTAAGGTGTTGGACTTCTGTGCTATAGGTCCGGGGTTCAATCCCGGCACAAATTTATCTGATTGCCAAACCCTTCCTTCACCTCTGACAAGACGTGTATTCATCACAACTTGTGAATGTGGGGAATGCCAGGCCTCCCCTGTGGTTCGGATTCCACGTTAAACTGTAGGTCCTCCATTTCATCTCACAATCACCCCACCATTACACATTAGCGTAAGTGCGTACAACCCGAACGGGTAGTAAGATGCGGTGCTAATAATAATAATAATAATAATAACATGAATAGGTGATAAAAAAAATACATACCTTACATGTTGAATGTAGGCCTTATGTTCTTTGATGCCCGCCCAATAAGTGGTCCACTGAGTAATGAGAACATTATCACAAGTGCAAAGTTAGTTCTAAGGGCCAGTTTCATAGTCAAATTTGGTACGCCTCAAGTGCGGCGCTACACTAAGTTCAAGACGACACCTACCTAAACTCGAATGGAATTGGCCGTTCTCTCATAGGAAACTGGCCCATTCCATTCTGGTTTAGGTAGGTGTCGTCTTGAACTTAGTGTAGCGCCGCACTTGAGGCGTACCAAATTTGACTATGAAACTGGCCCTAAGTCAGTCTTAGTGCGCTTCAAGTGCGGCTCGAAATCAAATACAATACGACACGCATATTAAACTGGCCCGACCGAGATTAAACCCCCATATCCCCGTCATCAGCAGTCTAGTCTATTGCGAGAGTAGAGCCTTAGACCATGCGGCCAACGAAGCGGATGTTATAGATTTACTATTTTCCATGCCTGGAAAATAACACCAATAATATAGTAATGGTTTATCAATGTTGACCGCAAAAATACTTTATTAACTTTATAAAAGGTCTTTGCTCCCAAAATCCTTATCGACCTACGTTTTATATCAAGCTTGGGTTTAATTTTTTTTATTTGTGGAGTTGACTAGAAATTATTTAGGCCTATACTAAAGACAAATTTCACCTCTCTCTCTCTACAAGACAAATTTCACCTATATATATATATATATATATAGGGCCATATAGGCTATAAATATATAGGCCTATATATATTAATAACAGCATCTTACTAGGCCTACGTGATCATGCTATAACCTATACATAGACCTACAGGATAATTACTCTAATGGGGTAGGGATGAGAAAGGAGGAATGTTAGAGTCAATCTACCCGCATTTGCATGGAAGGAGAGTGTTAAACCATTTAGGCGAAACCCGCCCTTAGCAGACCCTACCGGAATTCGAACCCCAATCTCTCCGTCTTCAACAGGCCAGTCTAACGCAAGAGTGATGCCTTAGACGATTCGGCCCCTAAAGCGGGTTTTCATCAAAATAATCCAATAATTAATTAAAGGGTTGGCTAGACTGGACATAATTTAATAAAGTAATTTAAAATATGGTTTATGAGAACATAAGAGGGAAATGTTTACGCTCTAATAAGAACATATATTTTGAAAAATTCCGTTAAATGAGGAAACGAATGATGTCCAAAACTATTACCCGTTTATGGATCTAGTTATTAAAACATCAGTTGATGTTATGA
Organism: Timema shepardi; assembly: GCA_902151425.1. NCBI lineage: Eukaryota > Metazoa > Arthropoda > Insecta > Phasmatodea > Timematidae > Timema > Timema shepardi. Next base: position 183,100 of record CABFVX010000402.1, read on the forward strand.
CGGGGTCCAAGAAGTTGATAATAAGGAGAAAATGAAAAATACCAAAGGAATTATGTCTAGGTCCTTCGTCAAGATAGTCTCAGAAAACTCATAGACATATAGTAGACGTGTGGATTAATGTCAAAATTGTGAACACCTTAACGAATGCCTATACAATGTAATAAAGTGGGTAAAAACTATGTTTAAATAATTTAGCATATTAAAATCTTTCGTAAATCCATTTTAATATATTAATTAACTACTTAAAAACTATAAAATTGCCTTACGATAAAATATTGAAACTAGAAAGGTAAGATATTAATGTTGATCCCAGAAACAGCTAAGTTATTTAAAATATAAAACCCTTTTCTGGTTATAGACATTACGAGCAAGTGGTTAAACAGATTTTGACCAAAAAACTCTCATTTTAAAGGCTAGGGGTCAATAATATCTAGAAAAATATTAGTTTCCAAAGAAAATTTGATTTTCCCAGAGAATTTTCAACTTTTCATTCTTTGTTTACATCACTATGGAAACCCTGGCGTGTGAATAAGTTTATGATTATATGCAAATAAAACAATTCTCTCTGGCTACAAATCAAATCTTACTTTAGTGGTATGGTAAAACAAAAAGAAAGATTACGGTAATTATTGGTATATTTATCAAACAAACCAATAATGCTAGTTGAAAATGTATTTATTTATTTTTTGCATTGTTGATAGTTATCCTTCCTCTTCTGTGTCTTCAAATATTTGCCTATACTCTTATGTATAGTTGATAAACCTTTTCTAGGTTATTAAAATTGCGAGAAAATGACTGAACCGATTTTTACAAATGACCAATCATTTTTAATTTTAGGGGTTCAAGATGTTGCGAAAATAGTAGTTTTCGAAGGAAATCCAGTTTTTCTAGAGAATTTTCAGTTTTTCACTATTCGCTTAAATCACCATGAAAACCCTGATTTGTGCATGGATTTATACCTATAAATAGAATATTTTTCCTAATTAAAAAAATAACTCAACTCTTACTTAAGCTGTACCGTGCAACAAATGTAAAAATTATGGCAAAAATGTATATATACTAAACCAACCAATGATAGTATATGTTAGATAATTATTATTAATAATATATTTGGATTGATACGTTTTTGTTTTTATTAATATTCACCTCTGATCACAAAATGGCCTGCCTAATGGCTGGTCCTAGCACATGTTTTATATATATTATTTGATTGAAAGCCTTAGTTTCGTAGAGTGGGTAACATTTATTGTTATTGGAATGTTGTTATCGTTAAATCGCATTTAAATTAACAATATTAATTAAAATTCTCAAATTAAAAGGTTAAGTAATCAATTTCGCGAAAATATTTTCTTGTGTTTTATTTCGCGGATGAAAGTAATACAATTATGTTTAAATATGTTTTGATATAATTTCAAAAATTGGTAAAATGATCTTGAAATATGTTTAGATAGCTATTTTAATTGTTTAATTATGGGTTTTGATATTTGCGCTGTTAGTTTTCGAATACTCGCACCGATCATTTAGGTATTATTACATGATCATCTTGCAGCGCTGAAACCTACTAGGTTTAATGCGGCGTACACACATTTCTCTCACAGAAACAATCTATCTCACTCACTCTCACACATCCACATTCTCTCTTTCGAACCAACTTTCTCACATTCACTTTATATTATTAACAATCTCAATCTCATGCTCACTCACACACACAATCACACGCTTATACACTCACTCACACACACACACACACACACTAACATGTTTTCAATTTCTCACTCTCTTACTGTATATATATATATATATAATATATACACACACAGAAAGAGAGTGAGAAATTGAAAACATGTTAGTGTGTGTGTGTGTGTGTGTGTGTGTGTGTGTGTGTGTGTGTGTGTGTGTGAGTGAGTGTATAAGCGTGTGATTGTGTGTGTGAGTGAGCATGAGATTGAGATTGTTAATAATAAAGTGAATGTGAGAAAGTTAGTGTGAAAGAGAAAATGTGAATGTGTGAGAGTGAGTGAGATAGATTGTTTCTGTGAGATAAATGTGCGTAGGCCGCATTATATATATATATATAAGATATATAATTTTATAATTGTAATCAGGAGAGAACGGTTAAGCCAATTTTCTTATCAAATTTTTCATATTTTTCTTCTGTGTGGGCATTCATTGGCTCATCTATAAAATCAGTCTTCGTCTACATCACCATGGAAACCATGATTTGTGTATTATTGTATATCACTAAATAAAATATTTATATTTGGCTAAAAATAATAAACTTATTTTTACTTGAGTGGTTTGGTGCAACAAATATATAAAGAGCTAGGAGAAGAGTCGTTTTCAAGTACTTGTCATGGTGTTAAGGGGGAAATATACGTTTTGATTCAAACTAAACATCGAAATTTAAATATATATGTAAAGATGATAGCCTTTAATGAATAAATGTTTAGCCATAAAGTCGAGTGAGGCTCATTATATAGTAATCCCCCCCCCAAAAAAAAAATTAAAACACATTTTAGTACAATAATTTGCAGCCATCTCTGCAACGATCCGCTAGTTAAAATCGACTTGATGGTATTAGTTTGTGTCAAAATGTTGTGAACATCCTGCAAGGTTTTGTTTTTAATTGGTGGTTCTACGTTCAATTACAAGGAAATTAACAAATTAACCTTATGGGTACTTATGGGTAAAGTAAATCAAAGGAAATACACCCGCATTAACGCAAAAAGTGGTAAAGCACTCTTAATACCTGTCCAAGCTTCGAGCTTTGACCTCCCCATCATTTTCAATCCACCCTAACGTAAAATAGACGCCTTATACCGTGTGCTCATTAATACTGTTTGCAACATTTCAATTTATTAACTAGAACTATATTTCTGAAGAAAAAAGATTGTTCAGATCTGAGTTTTTTCTTTATAATATTTAAACCTCAATAAAATCTTCCGGTGTTTAACTAGATTTTTTAGTCAGATTTGTAGTCAACTGTAATGATTTAATAGGCCTAAAGATAGGAGTGAGCTTTTTGGAGTAGATAAACTGAACTTCTGATATGTACTCATCACTCAGTAGAATACTCATTGGCCAGGTATTAATGAAAATACATTCCAATGTGAGGTATGTGGAGTGGATCCTATGTATGATCGGTCAAATGGGGGATCTAGAGTTGAAGAAAGTGATGTTTTTTTTAGCACTTCGTCTTACTACCTGTTCGGGTTAAACGCTTAAGTACCACTAATTACGCTAATGGTTTTAGGAATTAGGAAAGTTATATTTAGATGAAGTTTACCCGTATTTTTGTAGAGGGAGAGTGGTAAAACCACCCTCAGTACACCCGGTGGAGATTCGAACCTCGATCTTCCCATCATCGGCAGTCAAGTCTACTGCGAGAGTAGCGCCTTAGACCATGGGGCTACCGAAGGGGTATAAGAACATAACTATCCTAGGTACAGTTTTAACAAGCTTACTAACCCTGGAAACATTCCACAACACACCACTGACAAAATTATTTGTAATATTCTAGTTATGAAAATATGTTATTTTTAATATTATTATTATTATTATTATTATTAGCACCGCGTCTTACTACCCTTTCGGGTTATACGCACTATTTTTAATAGATTCATTCCGTCTACCAGATAAATTCCTATAGATAGAGTTTGTCTTTTAGTATTAAGTGTAATGTCTTATAGGTTACTTTGTAAGTCATTTACTGATTTAATCTTAGGTTTACCCACTTTGATGACCGCATGTTCTAAGGCGTCACTCCAGAAATAGGCTATACTTATGGTTTTCCTAAATGGTTTACCACTTTCTCTCTCCACGCAAATATGGGTACATTTCCTATTAATTAAACCTTTCTCCTCCCTAGCCCGTTATCGTAATTATTGCATTGGCTTATAACCCAAACGAGTAGTAAGACGCGGCGCTAAAAAAAAGATGTGTTTATCAAGTCTACGTCAACTATTAAAACAAATAAATATTTAAAACACAGTCTTTATTTAAACATAAAATATTTAATAGATTGACCCTAAGTTTTTATCCCTACAAAGTCGAAGTGTCGGCCACAAAAGATCAACTATACGTCTATAGCAAAATACGTATTTTCATTATTGAAATTCTTGAGCCAAAGGAAAATAAAACAGTGAGTTTATGCTCACAGGTAGTTCCGACTAGTGGACAATATTATTATTATATGTTTTAGAAAAATAAAGTACCTTAAGCACTCAGCCTACCTAAGTCTATGAATATCTACCCTTTATTACGTTTTATCTAATATCGCTTACGAATCTTAAATCAAATTGGTGCACACATAGGGTGATATGCAAGAACGAGGCTAAGTTTGGGTTTTAGTGACGAGTTAGGGCTACACATTAAAATTGCACTAACATTAAACTATCCCTCAAACAGCACTTAGTCTCACTCTTGCAGACCACCCAACAGCCGTCTGTCTGTATGCCTCCTACCGTTAGTAATTTTTCGCCTTCATTCGGGCTATAAATACAGATTCAATGTTGTTAAAAAGAACTGGATATATTTGTCACTTAAAAAGTAAACTAAATTTTTTGGTCCCCACTTTAAAAATGGTTATACTTCTTAAATTTAAACTCCACAGTAAAAACTGAATTGCAATGGAATCCAGTATTTACTCCTCAAAGAGTTAAATAATAATATTTAATATTTAGCACCGCGTCTTACTAACCGTTCGGGTTATACGCTTTAAGTACTAATTACGCTAATGGATTAGGAATTGGGAAGATTTAATTAGAGGAAGTGAACCCGCATTAGCGCGGAAGAAGAGTGGAAAACCATTTAGGAAAAACCACTCCCAGTTCACCCGACCGAGATTCTAACCTCGATCTCCCCGTCCTCAGCAGTCAAGCTCTAAACGACAAGCGCGTTAGCCAACTACGCCACCGAGGCGGGTTCAAAGAGTTAAAGAAAGTAGAGGAAGTGATTAGAATATAAGTTTTTATTCGAGTGTAGTTTCAACTACTATGTATCGGAAAGGAATGTTAAGTAATGCCACGGAGAGAAGGCTGCTTTAAAAACTGTCGTGATAAAATTGTATAAAATTTAATAGACCTAAAACAACTTGTGAATGTGGGGAATGCCAGGCCTCCACCGTGGTTCGGATTCCACGTTAGGCTGTAGGTCCTCCATTTCATCTCACAATCACCCTACCATTACATATTAGCGTAAGTGCGTATAACCCGAACGGGTAGTAAGACGCGGTGCTAATAATAATAGTAATAATAATAATATACCTACATTCATATTATTATTTTTATGGAAAGCTTATTTCAAATGTAACATATGCAGATAATATGAATTAATGTAGGCTTAAATGAAGGTAGTTTTAGCAACTTTATTACAATAAATAAGGATCAGTGGCGTGGCTTGTAGTGTTGCAAAGGTAAACATAACTTTTTAAAACTGTAACCGGTGATATTTTCTCACCAACTCACCGTCCATTCGACCAAACAAACATAGACTCTGCTCTACATGGAAAGGTATTTCTATTAATACCTGGCCAATCAGTGTTCAGCTGAGGCACGAGAAAAGTTCACTGGTACAGTTTAAATACAAACTAGCGCTGCTCACACTAACATAACGAATGCAAAATTTGTACCAGGGAATCCTAAATATAAATAAGTTATCATTCTAATATGCAAAATAATCAATTGGTAGTTTGTGTAAAATCTTGAATAAATCAGAAAACAGGCTCGTGAAATCGTAATAGCAACAGAAACGAGGTAAAGTCCCCGTCATAACGGAAGGTAATGACTATAAAACATTGGAGGGCATTAGTGATAAAACTAATAAATAATAACGACTTGAAAGTTGTTATTCTGATAAGCTTGTAGTGCCTCAGGCGGTAATGTCTCTTCCTAGTTGTTACACAATCACCCTACCATTACATATTAGCGTAAGTGCGTATAACCCGAACGGGTAGTAAGACGCGGTGCTAATAATAATAGTAATAATAATAATATACCTACATTCATATTATTATTTTTATGGAAAGCTTATTTCAAATGTAACATATGCAGATAATATGAATTAATGTAGGCTTAAATGAAGGTAGTTTTAGCAACTTTATTACAATAAATAAGGATCAGTGGCGTGGCTTGTAGTGTTGCAAAGGTAAACATAACTTTTTAAAACTGTAACCGGTGATATTTTCTCACCAACTCACCGTCCATTCGACCAAACAAACATAGACTCTGCTCTACATGGAAAGGTATTTCTATTAATACCTGGCCAATCAGTGTTCAGCTGAGGCACGAGAAAAGTTCACTGGTACAGTTTAAATACAAACTAGCGCTGCTCACACTAACATAACGAATGCAAAATTTGTACCAGGGAATCCTAAATATAAATAAGTTATCATTCTAATATGCAAAATAATCAATTGGTAGTTTGTGTAAAATCTTGAATAAATCAGAAAACAGGCTCGTGAAATCGTAATAGCAACAGAAACGAGGTAAAGTCCCCGTCATAACGGAAGGTAATGACTATAAAACATTGGAGGGCATTAGTGATAAAACTAATAAATAATAACGACTTGAAAGTTGTTATTCTGATAAGCTTGTAGTGCCTCAGGCGGTAATGTCTCTTCCTAGTTGTTTTTTTTTTTTAAAGTCTTGTAATGAAGGAATACGGGCACGAAGCGAACATTAAACCCACCCTTCAGCATCAAGATCCCTTATCCAGCATGCTTTGCGCGGCACCAGCTCCCAAAAAGCCAATTTTCTACTGTGTGTATATACCTGTGTCGAATGGGGCATAAAAACTTAAAAGGAACGGTGTTGTACAGACGTGCTCTCAATGAGAGAAAGAAAGAGCGTATAGCCCACGCCAAAGGGTTGTCCAATTTTATGACGAAGCCGTTTTGGAGGCACCTGCATCGGTGATCACACATTTAAAGGTGTTACTCTCACAATAGCTTTGATTACCTCTGACACGGAGGTTGAGGTTCATATTCCAGTTGGGTATGCTGAGGTAAGTTTTTCCTATATAATTTCCGAGCCCTTACTCCCCCACGCAAATGTAGATACCTTTACTCTAAATTCTACCATCCTCATCCTAGTTTAAGTAGCTATGTGAATAACCAGGTATCCGCTTCGGTGGTTGAATGATTTAAGGCGTCACCCTTACAATAGACTGAACTGCTGATGACGGAGAGATCGGGGTTAAAATCCCGTTCGGGTGTACTTAGGGTATTTTTTCCTCTAAATTATTTCCAACTCTCCTTTCTCGCAAATGCAGTTACACTTACTCTAAATTCTACCATACTCATTCCTAATCCATATATAAATATTTGGATAACCAGAACGGTTATTAAGACGTGGTACAAAACTGAATGGGTAGACACATTGCATAAAATAAAATATGTTTGGTGACTTCGAGATTTTGTGAGGTATGGAAAATGTTTTGATTATACAGGACCTACATAGCACCGTTACCAAAGACTACGGGCCAGTTTGATAAGTCAGACTTAGTACGTCTCAAGTGTGGCGATAAGCAAAATATAGAGCGACACTTACCAGAATGGAATGGACCGGTTTCAAATGCGAAACTGGCCAATTCCATTCAAGTTTAAGTAGATATCGTCCTGTGCTTAGTATAGCGTCGTACTTGAGGAGTACTAAAGCTGACTATGAAATTGATCCTATGAAACTGGCCCTTCATGTTTAGGCTAGATACTTATGATTGATAATTTTTAGATACTTTTCTAAAAATACAAATTATATTATAAGTTAATAACACGATGTGCACACTAACTCATATTGATGACATTTCATCTAGATATTTACTAGTTTAATTTCAAGACTAACCATTAAAGGTCTTTGTCAATACCACCCAGAAACCAAACTAAAATCTCATAAAATTTTGGTTGACTGCTCTTAAAACTAAACCAATAATACAGGCATTAATCTTAGAAAGAAAATAAATGTTTTGGCCAGCCGCTAGGACTATTCTGCCAAGTGTATATGTGAGAGATAGATTGTTTACGTTTTAAGCTCCACGCTACATCTCTCTTCTTAATATGGGAAATGCTTCACTCTTTAAAGTCAACGCCTTGGCTCTCTCTTCATGGGGGAAATGGTTAAACTTTAAGCTCAACGCTTCAGCTCTCTCATCATATGGTAGGTGGCTTAAACTTTAATCTCAACGCTTCAGCTCTCTCATCATATGGTAGGTGGTTTAAACTTTAAGCTCAACGCTTCAGCTCTCTCATCATATGGTAGGTGGTTTAAACTTTAAGCTCAACGCTTCCGCTCTCTCATCATATGGTAGGTGGTTTAAACTTTAAGCTCAACGCTTCAGCTCTCTCAGCATATGGTAGGTGGTTTAAACTTTAAGCTCAACGCTTCAGCTCTCTCATCATATAGTAGGTGGTTTAAACTTTAAGCTCAACGCTTCCGCTCTCTCATCATATGGTAGGTGGTTTAAACTTTAAGCTCAACGCTTCCGCTCTCTCATCATATGGTAGGTGGTTTAAACTTTAAGCTCAACGCTTCAGCTCTCTCATCGTATGGTAGGTGGTTTAGACTTTAAGCTCAACGCTTCAGCTCTCTCATCATATGGGAAATGGTGATCCCCTTAAGCTCTACGCCTTATCTTTCCCTTCATATGGAAGATGGTTCACACTTAAAGCTCAACGCCTCATCTATAGCGTCATGTGTGAAATGGTTCACGTTTAAGAACAACGCCTCAGCTCTAGATCCGATGTCCTAGACCGGTTGGATCAAACATAGACATGTGATTAAACATAATAATTATTTAGGATTTAATCTAAAGGTAACTATGAGACAGATGCCTTAGAGGTTGTGCACCCGCATTAGCGTGGACAAATTATGGCAGAACCACAGATTGAAACTCACCCACTTTCCCAAGGAGTTTCAGGCCGAGATTCGAATCTTTACATCCAATCACAGGCAAAACAGACTACATTACGAGTTTGACGCCTTATATTACGTGACTACTGGTACGGGTATCTAATGCTTTTTTTTATTTTGTGTAAGTCCAAAAGTAAAATTCATTAGTTGTAAAATATATTATCTCCATATTACTCCATCAACAGTTATAATATGCATTTTTCTAAAAAAAAAACTCGCAAAAGAATAAGCTTTAAAATATAAACATTTATTACTACATCATTTATTAATTTGAAATAATTTAATTTCGGATGAAAATTTAATATTTCCGCATCGATAACAAAAACGATTTCATCCAGATGGAAAATTTGGACATTCCTGGTCTCTTATAGTATACGATAGGAAGAAGAGAGAAAATTACATAAAGAGAGAAAAAAAGAATGGGATGAAGGAATTTATATCCGCCATTTTCCCTTCTGATAGCAACGGTTACGTTACAGTATCCAATACCACCCCATCAACCCCCCATTTTGATGGCGTCGTTGGCTGCGTCGGTGGGTGTAGGTTTTTAGAGGCCACCTATAGCACGTGGTGGGAATATTCCATTAAAATTAAAACGAGCAAAGTAGATATATCTGTCGCTCTCTGTCAGTCTGTCTCAGTTTGTTTTATAAAGAATGAAATGGAAGTTTTACTATGTGCAAGGAAAGCATGCAAATTTATGAAACCTTATTTTCCTTAAGAAATAATGTTATACCACGCTCGCTCAGTCGTTAACATTTATTACTTTCTCCTAATAACATGGATCAAATTTTAAACACGTTATACAGACGAATTCCTGCGCGTGAGTTTGAAAAGTTATAATCACTTTTTTTTATTAGCTACAGTAACTCGATGCTTTTGTAATCTACACTTGGGAAGCTTATTTTAAATCATGAAACAAAATATTTTTTGTATATATAAGCGTCTAAATTTCACCTAATAACCGACCAAGCAGATAGACGATATATAAAAGTAAATAAAACGTTAATTAAATGTATTCGCTTTAAAGATAATATATGCATTTCATTTACATCCAATACTCATCGGTGGCCCCGCGGTATAAATTTCAGGTTAATCTGGGCTTGTTTCACAGTGGTGGGGAGGTCAGAGTTCGAACCTCAGCCAGATGTCCTAAGGGTGTAATATTTTCTAAATGTTTCCTTCTACAAGCAAACGTGAGTGCTTTTGTTTTTATTGTTACCCTCAACATCCCTGCCCCACTTGCTTGGTTAAAATACAGATATCCAAATGTGATGTGAGTTTTTTGTTGTTTTTGTTTTTTATTATGCCACTAGGGTTTGTCGGCTAGACGTTCCAATTCTTCTACTGGCAGTCACGGATATAAAAATAACTGTCTTCTGAGGTTGGGCCACCATGTAGGTGTGATTACTTTGACCCAAAGAGGAGATGATGTGATGATGATTATTATTATGATTCTTATGTAATTAGAGTAGACGTCTTAAGCATAGCTTAAGCCTAATTAACTATAAAAACATTATTTTTTGTCTGTACAGTGGAATATCTTGTTTTTATAACATTTAATTAGTTAACTTATATTTTCTAAACACATGTGTCAGCCATGTAATTAATTAATGTTGAGGATATATCCTCGGATGACAGATAGACACCTTTGAGAGAATTTGAGTCGAATCTCTGTGCGGTTAAAATTTATTAATCACGTGACATGAAAGTAGGGTGAGATGCGAATGATTCTGAGTTCATTATATGAGTGTGGTACTAAATGATAATAGGTTTTCTAGCCCTAAGTGCTTGTATACGCAATCATTGAAAACAAAGGGGTACAATACAATACTTACTTATAAATAAATTAACCTAGTATAACACACTACATAATAAACGCTCAGTATCAAGTGCCGGGAATTTAATATCTGGATGGTAATAAACATATTTATTTTGAGATTTCCAAAGAAGGGATCTCATTGCATGGAGATCCTCAACTAGATTGAAGGTTTTTTACGTCATGTGTGCATCACATCAAGCGATTGGAGTAAATACACTGAAGGTGCATCACATCGCGTAACTCCCATCTTTCTACTCACTATCCCCGAATGTGATGTACAACCAACAGGAATAAAGCCGTTTTATCATCTACGGTTCCCTTCATCAAGCTTTGGGGCAAGTTAGAGCTTCTCCCACCTTTTCACTAAACCTACCCCAATACACAAAGTCCCATCCCAAGTAGAAATTTGCAATTGTCTCTGAGGGTGGAGATGCTGGGGCAGATGCAAAACTGTAGAGTGCAAAAGCAGCTTGACAAACTAAAATCTGCTAAAAGTTCGAGATAGGGCAATCTGACCCGTTCTTCGCACGGTTAAGCCGCATCAAATCTTTATCAAATTAGGACGTTCAACACCCGGATTCACACTCTATGTGATGCAACCACGATGCAAAGAACCTTCGATGTAAAGGTATAAACCCGATCTGAGTATTAAATGTTGTACAGGGTTGTTACAAATGTAAATTTGATGATGATTATGATGATAGTAATAATACACAAAAAATCATATTAATATAAAAGTAATAATTAAAATGTTTACTGTTGATAAATAAAGGTTGGCCATTGTGGACAGTGTGTAAGATGTAGCGTGTGTGTGTGTGTGTGTGTGTGTGTTGGTTTGTTCGTTGGGGGCTCCGTCCCCAGAGGTTTTTTTTAAAGTGGATGTAAACTAATGTAATTCCAGTGCCGTGTTTTGATAGGTCTTACCATTTAGCCACAAAAGACCTCCAAAGAAAGGTCCGCACTGACTCTAAGACTTCTCCGCTATTTTGAATTTTTTCGGGGGTTAAAAATTATAATTTTTTGGTATTTCCCGTTGGTTATAAGCTAGAAGCTATAAGTTTGCCAAATTTCAAGTTTTTAGTTCATCTGGAAGTGGGTAAACATTAATGTCAGTGAATGAGTCAGCCATGTGACTTTATAGTATAATAATAATAATAATATATGGTGTGTGTGTGTGTGTGTGTGTATGTGTGCATGTGTGTTAGCGGACTCGGGCACCACGTCGTACTTTTCGTCCGGGTTGTTCGCATATTTACAAAAATGAGGCAGGGATTTAGAGTAAATGTACCCGCAATGTAATTGGAGACAGAGTGCAAAACTATTTGAGAAAAGAACCACCTCCTTACATCCCGATGGTATTTAAACTTTGACCTCGTTAATCGCCTGCGAACCAGACGATACGAGACTAGTTTATTTTATCCGCGTGCCGACCGTTGTGGGTAGAACCATTATTAACATAAATCAGAGAAGCATGGATATAATAATTAATATTGGAAAAGTATTTAGCATAATTAGATAAAAACAAGAGCTATATTATTATTATTAGCACCGCGTCTTACTACCCGTTCGGGTTATACGCACTTACGCTAATGTGTAATGGTAGGGTGATTGTGAGATGAAATGGAGGACCTACAGTTTAACGTGGAATCCGAACCATGGTGGAGGCCTGGCATTCCCCACATTCACAAGATGTCTTGTCAGAGGTGAAGGAAGGGTTTGGTAATCAGATAAATCTGTGCCGGGACCGGGGATTGAACCCCGGCCGCCAGCATAGAAGTCTGACACCTTACCCCTAGACCGCCAGGTCACCTAACAAGAGCTATAAAAGTATAGAAAGTACAATAATTATAGAGATATAATAGACCAATATTATTAAGTCGATAAAATATATTTTGAAAATAGGTTGTACTCTAGCTTATATTCTTATTTGTTTTCACTAGCTAAAAGATTAAAGTCAAAAGTTATAAAATGTTCTTATAGAAGGCAGCTACATAAAATCAAATTGAAAAAAAGTATATGAGTTTATATTTAATGATCTTCAGCAAAAAAGAAAAATTTCACTTTTTTTTCCCCTAACACAACTTGACTTCTGAAAGGATCAATTATATTTCTTATATTTGCCTAGTTATATCTACGTTATTCCTAATTTTTACATATTATAAATACGTATAATAGAGACATAAAGAGGTATACTATGTTAAATCTACATTAATAGCTCTTGGACATCTACAGTAGTGGAAATTATAGCCATTCGGCGACTAGGACGGACCGAAATGTTTTAACGATATTCTAGTAGCATCTAAATACCCTATTCTACTTTATTCCTACTTTCTATCTTAGTGTGTGATCACAGCTTGAAATGTTTTGACCATTCGAAAGGCCATCAAGCCTGTTTACAGGTCTATCATGGTCGGGAATGTACCTTACTTTTCGATAAACAGTATATCTCAGCTGGAAATGACCAACTTTACGGTAATGTGTCCATACAGTTTCATCTTAAAAGTTTTACTGAATGAGTCTAGTTATAGGGAGAGTTAAGGTGTGTAACAGATATCAACAGACTATTTGTTTCTCGAGAAAAAGAGGGGGGATTAATGGATGGTAAGTTGATAGTTATATTAACATGTGACACTATGACAACAATTTTGGTGGTAGAAGGGAAGGGAGGAGGGAATGCAATTCACACATATAACAACCTTCTTTTATCTTGATCATTCGGTTGCTTTAAAATGTAGGCTGCATAAAATAAATTAATAAATGTAGTTGGATATTTGTTATTTATTTTTAATTAGTATACCTACCGTATTTACTCATCTCCATGTTTACAAATATGTTATATCTACTTCTTGGAACGTTGATTAAATTAGTTTGTTATCTTTGGAAAATCAGATATTTTTCATATTTAACAACGTGTATGTTATTTTTTGGTTTAGGACATACCTGTGTAAGCCTTCAATAATAAAATAACTTATAATAAAAAATATTTGTAAAATATGTATGGCACATTTTTTAAGTTCCACTAGTAAAAGGCCTTATCAAGTCATAAAAATATATAAATAAATTGTATATATGTATTATATAGGCCCTACATATGGTAGATCTACTTGTTTGAAATTTATAAAAAGCATTTTCTGAAGTTTAACTTTGAAAATCATTTCAAGTTTTACTTTTACGAGTAAAATAACGGCATGCTCATATTCTTATATATTTTGTCAAAACTGCAAGGATGATTTTAAAATATTTGTCAACTCAGAATATGTTATTATTATTATTATTATTATTATTATTATTATTATTATTATTATTAGCTAGCACCGCGTCTTACTACCCGTTCGGGTTCAGAATATGTTAAACAACCATGCGGTTGTATTGTATTTCATTCTCTGGACGGGAAAATATATAACTGCCGGAACAAATCAAAGAAAGAAATAGTCAAATAAAGAGAACTTTTTTTTAATTATTTGGAATATAAACGTGTAAAGTTTCATCCTAAATAACAACATAATCAAGTTTCAACTTGTTAGTTACGATTTATTTTCCTTTCTATTATTATATAAAGATAAAGTTTTTATAGTAGCTTTAGAGTAATAAACTCCTTCCCTCATTAACATTTTTCGTCTCAACTGTCATACAGTAACTTTTTTTCTTTTTACTTTCTCGCAAACTCTAGAAAATAGGAAGTATTGTGACTATAAAAAATATAATTTGAGATTTTGATGTATTTCAACATTTTATGACCGTCTCAGGCCGATAAGTAGCAATAGCATCTGTCTGTTTATCTGTGTATCTGTCATTGAGCTTAAAGCCGAAACCATTTTCTCAAACGGGTTAAAACCGGGTCGATAGGTTTTCATATGACTCCTCAGAAGGGTTTTTGGAATTAAAATTAGTTGTAGTTTGCTCAAGAGTGAGAAACTATAAATATAATCCAAATAACCTTTACAATTTTGATTAAAATTCATAGCCTATCAATGCACAGTTTTAACATTACGAATAAAATGGTGGATTTTATTTTTCCAGGAAAATTATTTGGAGGGTACTTAAAACAGTCGTTATTTCTAATTTTGATCCATCTTTGCAACTATTTAAGTTAAAAATTATATATGGTTGAAAAGTTGTATAACTACAAAATATACCAAACTTTTAACTGAAAAAAGGTGACCTGCCGGTCTAGGGGTAAGGTGTCAGACTTCTGTGCTGGCGGCCGGGGTTCAATCCTCGGTCCCGGCAAAGATTGATCTGATTACCAAACCCTTCCTTCACCTCTGACAAGACATCTTGTGAATGTGGGTAATGCCAGGCCTCCACCGTGGCTCGGATTCCACGTTAAACTGTAGGTCCTTCATTTCATCTCACAATCACCCTACCATTACACATTAGCGTAAGTGCGTATAGCCCGAACGGGTAGTAAGACGCGGTGTTGATAATAATAATTTAACTGAAAGATTTGTTTATAAAACAGATAGTTTCCGGGCTATAAGCAAATATATATTTTGAAGTGGAGGTCTGAGAAATGGGTGTCTGAAAAAATACATTACTAATACGTCTCCAGATTATCGTACAAGTCTTGAAATTATAAAGTCTAAAATGAAAGGCCAGGAAATGTTTCATAGGTCTTGAAACTTAAAAAAAAAAACAAGCAAAAATAAATGGTACGGCGCACAGCACAGACCGTCTATATTTTATCTTAGCGTAAACCGGCCCCGTTGTGTGGTGGTCAGTGCATCTGACTACGAACCTAGAGGTCCTAAGTTCTATTCCCGGCTGGTACCATGTAGTATTTTCCCAGAGAGGGGAATTAATTACGGTCTTCAGGGTCTGGTTAGTTAGGCTAAGTTAGGTTAGTAATTTCTACTGGTTCCACGTCCTCAGTTTCACTCTCCACCATCACCTCATCTTATCCGGACATGGAAAGAGCCTCCACGAAAAGGGTGTACGATTGGTAGATCCGGGCGTCCCCTGGGAAACGGTACATAATAATGGCTAATCTTTCCACCAACTGGGTTACGAGCGATGTAGCCCAGTTTGTAAGATATATAAATATTTTATATATGTTTACCTAAAGTTTGTAGGATTTATAAGACGAATCTATATACATTGTTTCAGAAACACTCCATCAAAGAACATAAATTAAATAATATACACTGTTATAGAAACATTGTCCATTGTCCACTAAAGAGCATTACAATCAATTTCCATTAGAAAGAGCTGTATACAAATTTAATATATTTGATTATAAAACAGAAATTATTATTTTTATAAATGAATATTACAAATAACATATTTTTAGTTTTATTACTTACAATAATAGGTTATTTGGATCTCAAATAGTTGCGGAGATGTGATCAATATTGAAAATCTACGCTAATGTAAAGTAACATTAAAGTTGTTTTCACACGAGAATGAGAATAGACATTTTGTTTGTAATGTTAAACACTGTCTAGACACTACTAAAGGGGAAACCCCTATTTTATTAGTTATTATTATTATTATTATTATTATTATTAGCACCGCGTCTTACTACCCGTTCGGGTTATACGCACTTAGCTAATGTGTAGTGGTAGGGTGATTGTAAGATGAAATGAAGGACCTACAGTTTAACGTGGAATCTGAACCACGGTGGAGGCCTGGCATTTCCCACATTCACAAGATGTCTTGTCAAGAGGTGAAGGAAGGGTTTGGTAATCAGATAAATCTTTTCCGGGGCTGAGGATTGAACCCCGGCCGCCAGCACATAAGTCTGACACCTTACCCCTAGACCACCAGGTCACCGACTATTTTATTAGTGATGATATTTTCGGCCTTTCCGGGATTCTAACTCGTGAACCTTAGCTCAGTAAAACAACACGCTACCCACTGAGAAAAGGTGTCAATTACTCAATAGTTTACTATGAATATAACAAGGAAATGAAATTGATAGTGAGTTTTAAGTTTTTACTTTTCTGCACCCCTCGGGTAAAGAAAGTATTGTGATTGTAAAAAAAAAAATCTTGAGATATTGATGGATTTCGACGTTTCATGACCCCCTACACACACACAAAAATAGATATATATGTTTTGCAATACAGTCTATTACTGAAATCATTTTTCTTCGGGCTAAAACTTGGTAGCTGAGGTTTTCATAACCTTTTTCGGAAGGATTTTTTGGGAATATCTTTACAACCCTAAAATTAAGGGTTGTTTACTTAAAAGTGTTAAAAGAGAGAGAAAAATATTCTCTCAAAATCAGCTCTAGCAATTTTGATGAAATGTTGTCTAAAGGACCTATTTAACGTTGGAAGCAAAATGGTAATTTTCATTTATTTTCTATGAAAATTATTTTGAGCGTACTTTAAATTAGCAGCTATTTCCAATTTTAATATCTTCGCAGTTATTCGAGATACGAAATAACTTAACAAAGTCGTACTAGGTTACTATTAAAAATAAGAAACTTGTGGTTGAGATTTATATTTTTTAAACCATTAGTTTCCAAAATATTGGCAAATATATTTTTTAAATTGAGGTCAAGGAAATTGATTATGGTCTTTGATGAATAGGCTGTATAGGCCTATACAGTATCCCCATGGCTTCTTTGGTGCTGACTCACAATTTAAAAAAGTTACCAGACCAAATTACGTATCCCTACTGGGAACCTGGTAATCTGCTAAAACATGTGTTTAGCAGCTGTCCCTTCTGACATTCAAAATATAGGTATATACCTAACTTTTGACTGTCAGAAATCAACTGTGAGCTATCAGTCAGCACCAAAGAAGCCATGGGACTACTGTAGATGTTATTATTTTCTCCATCTGTTTCTGTAACAAATAATATTGTTTCACTTATGCTCTTTGATGTAGGCTAATGTTTCTACAACAATGTATATTATTTCATTCCACATATCTTACTATTTTGTAGTAACTATTCAAGGAGCGACAAAGTCTGTGTGGTGCACCGAACCATTAATGTCTATTCATATGATTACTTCTGAAAGCTGAAGAGTATTTCAGGCTTGATTACCTTAGTTCGAAATTTCGATTTGTAAAGTTCTTAGAATAAGAAAGCCCGGGTTTTGCCCCTACTACCGAGCCTGGCTTCAGCACCTGGTGAGCCTGGACCTATGGAAGTTTTTGTTACTTACACTTATTAATTTTCAAAACGCGACCGTTCGATTTCCGCCATTACGTTTGGACGCTGTCCAGTGTAGCAAGTCGTGATCGCGAAAAGGGAGGGGGGCTTGTGGTGTAGAGAGTTGGGGAGAGGGGCTGTGCGTTATAAGAGTATGAAGGGGCTGGGCGAGCACACAGATTGGCAGGGCAGGGCTTTTACACCATTCACAGGGAAGCTATCAAACTGATACTATAAAATCTCCCCTTTCCTCTCTTGTCCTGTTCTACTCTTTGATCCTCTAGTGAGATTTTTTTTTATCGATGGCAGGAAATAGTCCTTGAAATATTTTTGGATAGTCTCAGTCACATGAGCTAATTTTTTTTAAATGGCAGCGCGTCTTACTACCCGTTCGGTTACACGCTTATGTACTAATTACGCTAATGGTATTTGGGATTAGTAAGGTTACATTCAGAAAAAGTGTATCCGTATTACCCGCCCCGGTGGCGTAGTTGGCTAACGCGCTTGTCGTGTTGAAGCTCGACAGCTGAGGACGGGGAGATCGATGTTCGAATCTTGGTCGGGTGAACTGGGGGGGGGAGGGGTGTTCCTAAATGATTTTCCACTCTCCCTCCATGCAAATGCGGGTTCACTTCCTCTAATTCAACCTTCCCAAGTCCTAATCCATTAGAGTAATTAGCACTTAAAGCGTATAACCCAAACGGGTAGTAAGACGTGGTGCTAATTATTATTATTATTATGTATCCGTATTTGCGTGGAGGGAGAGTGAAAAATAATTTTGGAAAAACCACCTTCAGTACACCCAACCGAGATTTGAACCTCGATCTCCCCCTCCTCGGCAGTCTAGTCTACTCAGAGAGAGGTCACATGAGCTAATTCACCACTTTTTTTTATCATTTTTTAAAATTGAAGCGTACAGGTGAAAAGGGGGTAGATTCCAATTTTAGCTTAAATTGATTTAGTGCTGCCATCTGTTAGACAATCATGAGACCTTTCTAATAAACTTTAGATTATGTTTAAAACAGGTATCTTGTCATATTTAAATTATTTATTAATAAGCATTTGCTTGAGTCTTTACGGGGTTTGAGAGAAAAAAGTTATTGTCTTAGAAAATGTGCGTAGTGTGACTTTCTGCCTTTTCTCCTGTAATCTTCAATTGTATATTCACTTACAATAGTAGACATATTTACTTAGTGTAAGATTACAGCTAGGACCGGAAATGTAAGCCTGCGCAGGTTGTACCACTCCCTGAGGGGCGCTAAAGAGCAAGGGGGCAATAGAGGGGTGGGGCCCTGAAGGGGGTGATTTTAGACTTCTACTAAGTGAGGGAAACTGTTGTCACTTCATAAGGCACGTCCACTGCATCAAGAATGAAATGATCGGTGAAGTGGTTACTAATATATGTGCTGATATATTATTTAAGAGACTTGCCATGTAGTTATTAGGCTTTAAAAAGCTGGATAAAGTCAATGAATTTTGTTTAACTAAGTAAACTCATCGTCAACAGTTTCCAGCCTGTTACCGGATAAGTCTTCCTCTACCCTACCACCATTCTTCTTCCTTTAATTGCTTCTAGTCTTCTATCAATTGCACACTTTCTATTATCCGCTTCTCTCATTTATTTCTTGGCCTCCCTTAAACTAAAAAGTTTAATTTGATTTTGGATAAATGGGCCGTTAATTATTACTGTTTTTAATCTCGTGATATTTTCCTTCTTAGTGGGTCATGCAAACAGTTATTATGAATGATTTTTTTTAGGGAGATGAGGGTATTGGGTATGAGCTTATGGACCAAGGGGGAAGTGATACGAAAAGTTTGGGAACAACTGCGTTAGAACATACGACCACCGATACGGGGCTTTCCTTATTATTTCTATATAAAATTTTCTAAAGAAAGGTTTTCCACTATTTATTCAATATATAAAGCTCCGAGCTTCACGGTGACCCTTTATCCGCCTTAAATGCAGAACTGTACGTGTCTGGGCTACATCATTTAAATATACAGTAGCCCCATGGCTTCTTTGATGCTGACTGACAGCTTTGAAAAGTTACCAGACCAAATTATGTATCCCTACGCCGAACCATATTATCTGCAAAAACATGTGTTTAGCAGCTGTCACTTATGGCAGTCAAAATGTAGATATATACCTAAATGTTGACTGTCATAAGTAAGCTGTGAGCTGTCAGTCAGCACCAAAGAAGCCATGGGGCCACTGTACCTATGGTTGGCAAGATTAACTGGTACTCATACGCCCGAACGCCCGAATGTACTACACTTATCGTACATATTTTCAGTGAATATTCCCTCCATATCCCGATTAAATGATGATGATAGTGAATATGAAGGTGTGGAACCAATAGAAACTCTTACCCTAACTTATGCCTAACTAACCAGAGCAAGATGGCCGTTGGAATGATTCTCCTTTCGGGATAAATACCCATGGTATCAGCTGGGAATCGAACCCAGGACTCATAGATCGGTAGCTAGAAGCGCTTACCATTATACCACGGGGATGGTTAAAATGTTAGCTACAGTTGGCATGCAATTAATTATTAATTATGTGAATACACTGATTCGCCCTCCTTGTTTCACGCATTTCATATATTGTATGATTTTTTTTAGAAAGAATAATTGAAGCTAGTTACTAAAGTTAATAGAATAATTTTAATGTATTCACACGTCAAATCATGTTATTTGCAACTTTTAATTTTGATAGATATTATCTATACTTATAGAATAACACAAATAATAAAGTAAAATGTTGTCAATGTTGGACACAAAGAGATATTCTAATTTTCTCTACTGTTCTTCTTACCAAAATCTGTCTATAGTTATTTATTTTTTTACTCGTGTTAGGCTTTCTTATCCGCTTGACCCCTTCGCTTCAGCAAAGCTCAGTACTGCACGCCATCTATGCGAGATGCAATGTACCCAATAGAACTAGCGATTTTGAAACATGTAAGGTTGATTATATAACACTATCTACAAACGTATAGATGGTTTTACTAAAAGTATCGATATCAAAATTATAACTATTTTTCTGTTATTATGAGTGAAAAGGGGTATAATGTGGCGTATGGTTGATTACAGCCCTGTACACAACAGTTTTAGTGGAGGAATCTGAAGATACAAGACCCCTTGATAGGCCAAGAAGTTGATGGGAAGATAATGTTATAATGAATTTTAAAGAAGTTGGGTGTCAGGTCGGAGATTGGAGGCACAACGGTAAGGTTGAGTGGTGAGATTACGCTCACGAGTACCTTAATGACCAGATACCTAGCTAAGCAATATGAGAATGTTTTTATCATGCATTATTATTATTATTATTATTATTATTATTATTATTATTAGCACCGCGTCTTACTAACCGTTCGGGTTATACGCACTTACGCTAATGTGTAATGGTAGGGTGATTGTGAGATGAAATGAAGGACCTACAGTTTAACGTGGAATCCGAACCACGGTGGAGGCCTGGCATTCCCCACATTCACAAGATGTCTTGTCAGAGGTGAAGGAAGGGTTTGGTAATCAGATAAATCTTTGCCGGGACCGAGGATTGAACCCCGGCCGCCAGCATAGAAGTCTGACAATCATGCATTATTAAACAATCACTTTCAGTACCTTAGCCAATTATCGGGCAACACAGCTGCCAGTATCCTTAATCCACCTCCATTGCACCAAACAAATCTGTAAAGAACATATTTGATTTAAGTCAAACATTAACAAAAACAACCTATATTATAAACGGAAAATAACATCCTACCACTCTTAGGAACTTTATACTATTTTAATTAAATTGATATATAGGTCTAGATGGCACTCTATTGTCTTCGATTAAGTATTATACCTGCAACATTTTTTTACTATAAATTCTTTTAATATTAAATACTCAATAATATTTTCTCGAACATAAATATCCAAACTGTAAATTAAATTTTAAAATCTATAATAAAAAATGTATTGTGAAAAATGTTTATTAGGAAATATAATGATTTTTTTAGATCATCAATATCCATACAATAATTTTATTTTATTAATGATACAGTACAATCATATAAACTTTCTCACGTAACATAGCTATTATTGATGAAGCAAATAGCCGAAGCTATTGTTGATGCATTTTAGAGAGGATACTACCTCATAGATATCATATTCTGAAATTTGAAAAATGACACCTGGACACGGGAATCGAGCCCGGGACCTTCAGCTTAGTACGCCACTGTTCTTACAACTGAGCTATCCAGGATTCGTCCCGTGCCCATGGTCATTCTTCACTCATAGTTTAAGGCAGAGTCTGAGATAGACGTGGAAGTCGTACAGCTTATAAACATGTGATTATCTAAGATCACAGCCATCAGACAACTCAGCCATCAGCGACTCGGTAGTTGGCAGACTCCACGTCTATCTCAGACTCTGCCTTAAGCTATGAGTGAAGAATGACCAAAGGCACGGGACGAATCCTGGATAGCTCAGTGGCGTATTAAGCCGAAGGTCCCGGGTTCGATTCCCGTGTCCAGGTGTCATTTTTCAATTTTCAGAATATGATAGCTATTCTTGCTTGGAACAAAAGTTTCAAACAGGAGTTTTCAGAAAACTACCCTTAGAAATGTTTTTATTAGAAATAAAAAAACATATCATCTTGTTAATGGTATCATTTTGAACCAAATCGTTAATGCAATATTTTTTAATACACATGTTTTTATATCAGTCATTAGTAGGCCTAAGCTGCCTTTAAATGAATTTTCCCCAAAAAAACAAGTAGACCTTTACATATTTTTTTTATGTCGAACACTCCTCAGATATACATTATAAACAAAATCGTTAAAGCAATTTTTGAAAAACTTCAAGTTCTCTTAAATTACTCATCAGAAAACTATACTTAAACTAAATTTTGACCAAAAAAAGTACCTATACTGTGTTTTTACTGTCAAGTAAAACACTCCTTAGATATCAATTTTAAACAAAATAGCTCAAACTATCTTTAAAAAAATTAATTCAAGGGCTATGGTTAAATTTTTTTTTTTAACGAGTTATAATCACTTAACATCTAAATTCATCTACATGTCAAGTGTGAACAAAATTTACCAAACCATTTCCGATCTAGGCCTAGGGACAGATAGACAAACGAGCAGACAGACAAATAGACATAGGGACAGACAATCTTTGTATGAGAAAGCATAAGCAACCCATTTCTAGAAAAACTAATTAGCATTACAACATTATATAATTGTGTATACGTCTATATATTAATTTTATTACAAGAGAGGCGCATATAGATGAAAGTGAAAGAGTGCATTTATTAGATTTATAGGCCTATATATATAGCCTATATAAAGCTTATATAGCCTTTAACTTACAGGCCTAGATATATAAATCAAATCGTCTGTCTCTCATTAGCATTGCACGATATCAATCGCACGCAGAGGATTGAAATTTAAAAATTAGTAAACAGTTAATCTAGTCCACCAACACGTGTACCTCGAAACTGGGATTTTAAAAATTGAAGTTGATTTTTTATAATGATTAAAAACTAATTCGGAAGAAATAAAATGAAGAATTATTATTTTTCTGTCTGTTTGAAACAAAATAATGCGTTGCCAGGGGTAATCACGTAATGGATTGCGTGATCACCCCAGGTAATGCCGGTTACTTTTGCTAGTGTAAAAATAAAACAAATACTCTTAAATATTGGGATCTCTCTGAGTGTGTAAACGGGAACCTTAATTGGGGTGGAGCCGCTTTCCTATAAGTTTACCCTAATCGTTTGACAATATTCTAAAATTATTATTATTAGCACCGCGTCTTACTACCCGTTCGGGTTATACGCACTTAGCTTATGTGTAATGGTAGGGTGATTGTGAGATGAAATGGAGAACCTACAGCTTAACGTGGGATCCGAACCACGATGGAGGCCTGGCAATCCACATATTCACAAGTTGTGAATAATACACGTATTGTTAGAGGTGAAGGAAGGGTTTGGCAATCAGAAAAATCTGTCCTGGGACCGAGGATTGAAACCCCGACCACCAGCACAGAAGTCTGACACCTTATCCCTAGACCGCCAGGTCATCTCAAAATATTCTAAAAGTTGGGCGTTTTAAAATCTTGGAAAAAAATATTTAAAATAATAATAAAGCAAATTAATCTGTTCAAACCAACACAACAACTATACAACAATATCATCAACATAAGTGATATCAACATACTACGGCTACAAATGAGTTAGGCCTACTCTAAAAACGGGACCAGTGCTTAGCTTCATCAGCTAATAGTTCTTAACGCCATAAACTCCCTCGCCGCCTTTGACAATCATTCAGGTATGACCTTCAAAACTGCATGGCTCCTTACATCGTTATGAATAAACAGACAAAAGGTAGGAACAAAACAAGGGAACGATAAACAAAATGCAAGGTACAACAATGTACAACAATGAACTGTAAATAATGTCAAACTGTATTTTTGTAATTTATTGATGTTTCTTTAATGTCTTCTCTTCATGACACATGTGTTAGCAATAAAACTTGCTTATTTGGTATCAATTTAAAATATAAATATAATCTGACAAATTCATGAATCCTTATCTTTTTTATATAACATTCAAACAAGACATATGGGCTAGGAAACCATTCTATGGATAGCTCAAAATAATAGAGTTAAGATTTTTAGTTTAATATCAGTAGCAGTAAATTACATCTTGAAAAAGAAACCCTGAAGTACCTACTATGTTCAGCTTGGGAGTAAAAATGTATATAATAATAAATTCTCATAATTTGTAAAACAAATATGGTTTAAAATAAAGAATAATCTCCCAAGTAATCAATTATTAATTCAAAGTTGATTTAAATAATCCAATCTTGACATAAAAAGAATAATATTTCGAGGCACATTAGTTTATACGAATTGAGATAAAATTTATATATATAAATTTCTTGGTAATTTATATTTCCAATTAAAATTGCAGTCATTCTGAGTAGAAAATTTCTATTTTAAGTTTTTGAAAGTCTTGGATGTGTTAGATGTGAAGATGCTGTAAGTACCTTGTGATAGTTGTAGAAATGGTGAAAATTGATTATTAACATGTACCTGGTTTAAAATATATAGATATTTCCTTTATCTCTTGAAGTTAGGTGAAACCAATAAACCCATATCGTAGTTCGAACCTGTGGCTTTCTATTGAAATATAATAAAGCTTTGGATGGCTGAAATTATATGGATATTATTCATTTTTCTTGAAGTAAAAACAATCACTTTGCTAGCACTTTTCACGAAATGAATAGAATCTTCGATTTATAATTTGAAAAATTCTTCTAGTTGGGCTAAACCTCGTTCTCCGCGAGAGGCATAGACAAACAAATAACAGACTGAAGTTTGAAGATGGAATAGACGTATCATAAAAGTTTCAAAGCTTTACACACAGAAAACTACTAAACATAAAATATAAAAAATAGAATAAAGATCTATGATAAAAAAAAAGTGCAAACAAGCGTCCACATTAATAAATCATTTAAATAGTTCGGTGAGTAACCACTAACGCCCGTGATAATTTAATCTTCAAACTTACAAACCCAAGTTCGTTTCACAACAACTAAAGCGCATCATCTGGTTCTCCAAGAAATGGTCCGCTAAAAAGATTCAGATGGTTAACGTCATTTGTTTTAAAATTATGTGTCAACAAATTTTCAGATGGTTAACGTCATTTGTTTTAAAATTATGTGTCAACAAATTCATTGAATATCCGTATTTTTTCACCTATTAGACATCGTGTTTTTTCCAAACAGGTGAGCAAAGTCAATGGATCATAGCAACTAAAAAACTTTCTTGAATAGATTAGCTATCCAAAAAACACAATGTTTCGAACTCCACATCAAAACGATTAATTCTCAACATTCGAAAGTTTTTTAATGCGGGAAAAATGAATTTAAAAACGTTATTTACTATAGTAATATTAAGTTGCTGAAATTATAGAAACCGAAAATAAAATTCAATTTTAAGACAAATTAAAGGTACACAATTAACATGCATGAGGATAAAAAAAAAATCCCAGCAAAAAGTTTCTCGTCATTTCAATTGCAAATAATTTTAGGTTTCATTTTAAAATTCCATTCCTAGCTAAAGGCGTCTGTATAGTGACAGTTCTAATCTTACAATATGTGAGACTGTAATTATGTCTGCAAAAAACAATAAAAAAATTAATAATTTTGAAGAAAAAACAAAATATTATATTATGATTTAATATTTCTTGTATTCGATTGTTTCACATAAGAAAAGGTTGGGTTTAAAAAAGTTTTGTTAAAAGAATATATCTTAAGAATAAATTTAAAATTGGTACAAGTGAGTCAGTGAATATCCACGCTAGATTTATTTTCCTTAGTAATTAAGTGTGGGGTTGGTCTTACCCATTGAAAACATACTGAATGCCTTGTAGAAAAATTTTCCCACTTTACCAACTCTTCTAAAAACCGCTATTTATCATTCACTAGCATAAAAACCACCTGCAACTGTACCCTATGTTTTCGGGGAGCTTCACACCTATAAAGCTTCCCACTTTTTTTTTTTTTT
>CABFVX010000402.1:215123-251945 GCA_902151425.1 Timema shepardi
CCCCCCCACGCTGCCCGTTACACACTGGTATAAGAATTATATAAAGATATTAAAAAAATGTCTAAAAATTATAGAAAAATGTTAAGGGTGGACAACCCTTATCACTAAGGGGTATGAAAAATAGATGTTGGCCGATTCTCAGACCTACTCAATATGCTCACAAAATTTCATGAGAATCGGTCAAGCCGTTTCGGAGGAGTACGGGAACGAACATTGTGACACGAGAATTTTATATATAAGATAAAATTTGTGATTTGGAAAAAATATAAATTGGAATCTATTGTAGAGATATTTTACTGCTTGTTGCTGGCTTATCCCAACATAGTTATGCATGATAAACTTAAAAATAGTACCCTAGACTAGGGATTCCCAACCAAGCTTGTGTGAGAGTTAGCAAAAGCTTGCTCTTTTATTGATCTGTCTATAATTTTTAGACAATGTGAAAATTAAATTAAGAGAACTCACATATTTGTGAAAGATGAAGAAAAGAGTGCTGGTATTAATGTTAAATGTGAGGTTAGTAAGAATAATGATAATCCAAGTTTAACTACCAAATGACAGTAATTAGTAAGTAGAACTACACATGAAATAATCTTGTAATATTCGGTTCAAAAGTATGAGTTAATCATGATTTATTATCCCTACTCATTTACACATATATTTTGTAATAGACCCCTGTCGAACTTAATATGTGTCAGCCATGTAGGAGATCCCCGAGATTTTATGAAATATTTTAAGGGTTCTGTCAAACAAAAAAGGTTGAGAACCCCTGCCCTAAACTATTAATTTACCAATTAAACATATTAATTTTATAATGAATATCGGTACATTAAAACAAAAAATTTTAAAATTTAGTTACTATCTCTATTTTCTATAGCAACTTAAGAATTTCTGTTGATTCTCGATTATCCAGGGTCACATTAACTGAACATAACTTTGTATTTGACTGAACAACGTACATACTAATAAAAAATAAAACTGGTGAAATTGCAAATATGTCATTGAATAGAAGTGGCAACATCTCCTGAAAGCAAAAAATAATCGCTATATGTTATTCAAGCATACTTATTCAGTGTTTACTTTTGGGGCGAAAAGCACATCAGTGGGTTTATCCAGGTTTTTTTTAAATCCTGGCCAATCTTTTTTCCCCTACCACCTCGAATAATCAGGAGTATACTGTATTGTTATGTAGCAAAGTAAACTTTTATAAGTTTTATTTATATATATATTTATAGTCAAACAAATCTGTTTCCCTTTGTTTTCGATCACTCCTATGTACCTACAAAATTCCCCTTATGTAAACCATTTTGAAAATTTTTAAAGTAATTCACAGTGAATTTTACATTTTATTTTTTATTTTGAATAAATTTTCAGGGAACTAACGAGTTGTAGGGAATAAATTGGATTTCTCTTGCGGTCACCATAACTTCAAAATATCTTCTTCTTGACTTAACTTATTTTTTACTTGTGCGATTTAAAGAAAATTAGGCTAAATCATATCTGAACAAGATTGTTTGTGAAATAAATTGAAGTTTAACCTCTCAGTTAACATTTGATTAGTAACATACATTCATGTTGACACAGCCTGAACTTTGCATTTAGATTGATTTGATCTTTTAGAATGTTCAGACATATAGGTCAATCCTTATTAGAGAAAACATGACATTTTATTGTGTGTAGTCACAAGTTAAAAGGTAATTGTTAAGTCAATTTTTAAAGCACTTTAATCATATTTTGATACAAGATGTTGACATACTTCAATATTCTATATCTCTCGGATTAAATAAAACTATTTTGCAACATAGGTCTACATTTATATGTTTAATGCCTCTTCTAAGACTCAAACTCTAACCATTCGTAAAAATATGTACGCTCCATTTACCCTGCACGTTAAGTCACACCTTAACTGATCAAACTATGGCCTTATATTATAAGCTACACCATAGTGAAACTAAGGAAAGTTTTCTACCTTTCAGGCTAAACTGAAAATACAAATATTGGTGTCAAGCTCGCTTTAAGCTAAATGAATGCTATTTACTGCAGTGATTTAAAATAAAACCCTATTAATTTGTCTAAAAAAGTATTTTATGGTGCATGAAGTGAGACTAGATTAATATTGTAAGTTACATCTGACACATTTCCCTGCACGCGACAAATAAGTAATACAGTAAGTAACGGTTAATTTGGGAACCAATTAATCAGGGCAGACGTTTATTTGGGGAACAATTTTAAGAACAAAAACAATAGTATTTAGCCTTAATCTTTTCTACATATTTGTGGCAACTCTCAACTTAATTGCTGTTGAACAACAAAATGTATGTATATGGTGCGCGCACCCCTAACATAGAGATTATGTGGGCAGCAGTTAAAGTCGGTTATTGCAAAGTTTTGCTTTAGGGTGGGTATGTTGGGTTTGTTTTGTCTCTTGGTAATTATATTTGTACCGTTACCTCCTCTTCACTCTGATATGTAGAGAAGGTAATGATAACTAGATTGTATTTAACTATTACAAAGCTAAATGCATGTCATGATAGAAGCAAGGAAACATATTATAGAAGTAAGAGAATTGAATTGGTAACAGTAATAGATTTATTATACAAATAACATAAAAGGGTAATATTAGTCATTCTAACTAAATCAACAAGTCTGAAGGACTTGAACAACATTCGTAGAGCACTTGAAACATCAGACAAGATTCCCTCGGCATCGAGGCCGTGAGACCCACGACCCAACCATCGGGGCCAGCTGTTACTTTTTGGTGTTGGAGCAGAGGTTCCTCCTTCAAGGATATCTGATGATGAACAACAATTCTATAAACCTAGTGGTCACTCGTTAAATACTCTATATCCTGACTATACCGGACCAAATATGGGCATGTAAATAAGAAAAAGGAAGGAAGAGGAGGTTTGGAACAGTGGAGAAAGAGTTGCCAAGGAAGTCCGCTAGGGCAGCAGCGCTTGGGTTTGTGGTATTGAACCAATGACAGTCAGGCCTTTCTTTAACTTGGAGTTCAAGGGTTTAGACATCTGTTTGAAACTGCCATGCCTTCACTGGCAGCATACTGTATCAATGCATGGTGATTGTATCTGGGAACATCCACTTAGTGTAAGTAGAACACAAATTATATTTTATCAGAATATATCAGTTTTACTTCTCTTCTTTGGCTTCCGTTATTTCAGTTTAGTATTTTGTGCAGATTACAGCTTGTAGATGTCATCACTTGGTTGACATGCTACATATTCTGTTAGAAATTATGCCTATTAAATATCCATTTGCTTACTATTATTGAAGGTACTGTACATAATATACACATTTTGTGGGTTAACTTAGATTAAAAACTGTACCAAACCGTGCACTGATTTTATTTATTACATTTTAAGAAGCCTGTCAAGATGCCATGTAAATGTATGTGCTTTATCAGCATTGAGATACCTGCGTCAACCTTTGTTTTATTGTATTTCATAAAAAGAACACTTTAGGATACACTTGATAATTGATTTTGAATAATTAACCCTTATGCAATACATAACAGTTTATGCTTGCTAGAAACAATATTATTTACTGTATCTTCTTTTTACAAATGCGCATTTTATTTGCTTTCAGCTTTAGTTCTTTTTTGATTATTATTTTTACCAATTTAAATTAAATACAGTGTGTTTTACGACACTTTTATTTTATTCATAGCTTTTTGCCTCTGTTAGAATGTGTTTTTCAGCTTCGTGTTTAAAATTTTGTTTAATTGGGGCATCCTCTTGATTGTGCCAAAATGATTTAATCTTGATGTGTCCCACCCAGGGACGCATTTGGGGGGAGTATGGGGGCCAAAGTGGCCAATTTACCCGGGTCTCACTTTCCAAGGGGCCACATTTCACCCCAAAAGATTTAATACAATTACAGTTAATATTTTAAATATTGCATCAAATAGTGTACAGACAATTAACAGCAATAATGGACAGTACCAGTAAGATGTGCTGTTAAAAATTTTGTTTCAAATTAATTTTTAACCAAATCAAATGGAAAAATGAGGTATATATGCCAAACATCCCCTTGAACATCTTTTAACACTCAACTAATAAGATATTTTTAGCGGTACACAGAAATATCATATTTATTCATGTATGGAATAATGTAAGTATCCTTTGAAAATGGAGACTAGAAGTCGTGCTCATTTGTTCTGGTTTTCCGGATATGATTTTGGGGTTTAAATCCCAGCCATGTGTAATAATGGGTTTTTTTTCCCTAGATTGTTCCCTGTTCTCCCTAGATACAAATGTGGGTACACTTTATTTTAATTTGAGTTTATTCATCCCTACCTCAATTAGCATAATTTAATGCAGGTGAGTAGTAATATGTGGTGAAAAAACTTTATTTAAAAGACTAAAAATTGTTTCAGCGACTGTTCGAGTGACAGTGGACGGAGGCACTAACAACTGGTTCCACTTCCTCAACCAAGAAGATGCCCTATCGAAGATCGATCATCACACTCCTCATATCATCTGCGGTGACATGGATTCCTTGGAACCCAAAGCAAGCCAGTTCTTTGTCGGCGCCAACATGGTCGAGACACCCGACCAGGATGAGACCGACTTCACCAAGGCACTGAGGGTTCTGGATGCCTACCTAAAAGATGATCACACAAAGGTTAGTTCCTAAACATATAAAATAAATAGTTTTACACAACCAAATTGCTCAGATATATTTAACAAACTTCATATTTTCAAAAATTACTTATTTGTAGGGACATGCAAAACTCGCATTTGTGAAAACGCGAATTTATTCATGAACTTTATGGTTTTCACAAAAATAACATGAATTAATTATTATTTTTCCTTAATAAACACAATTACTTTGTAATTTGGCAAATACCACGTCATGCATTATAATTTTCAACGTGGTAACACTCGCAATAGTTCTATACTAGGGCTGCTGTTTATACAGATGGTATTGGTTTCTGTGGATTTTAAAGTTATAAAACGGATCACAGAGTATTGAAGTATTTTCATGAATATTTAAGCTTTTTTGGGGGGGGGCTAACATTATATCTCACGACTTCTACTTTTACACAAGACTTAAATTTCTGAAGATCGATTCTTTGTTTTCAACCTTTAAAAGATTTCGCGCTAAATCTAAGCAGGGACATTAATATATATATTGACCTTGATACAGGTGGTCATGTTTGGTCTAAACATAGATTGACATTAGCTTATTTCATTATTATTATTTTAAAAATTGAAGGTAATAATATTGAGATATCAAGTTGCCCATTACTAAGCCTGAAATGTTTTGTGCATGTTTATATTTGATTTTTCTTCAAATATGTTAATGAATATAGTTAAATACACAGTATGAATGAAAAATGTAGACTTTTTTTATGCTAGTTACTGTATCATGAGACTGCAGGTATTCCTGTGTGAAATACATCAAATCAGAAACACATAAAAGAGGAGAGAGTCTAAAATTTTGGGAAGTATCTAACACCAGTCATAGATATACGCCCTATTAGATACGGCCAAGGAGGAGGAGGAGGAGGATTTGTCATGTGAATTGGTGAAAGACATGCAAGGAAGCAGTTTAGTTACATGTGCAAATATGGCTCAAGGATTTGTTTTGACATACAGCAATGTTCTGGTCGACAAAAGAACAAGCCTTACGGAAAATAATCCGGCCACAAATGGCAATGTTTTCATTTGAGACTAAGAGTTATTATAGTTAACAATGTAAGAAAAGTTTATTTTACAATTTACCTGGCATGAAGAAATAAATAATATATACATTACTCATTTTGGAACAAGTCCAGAATCAACAGCACCGCTTTAATTAATAATGGAGCTAACTACTTACTGTGTGGGAATGAAATTAAACATCACTGTGTGCTCACCATAATATGCTAGTGACCTAATGTTGGTGTATAAATTGTTGTGTATCTAGAAGTATTCTAAAAAAATTTGGACTCAAGCCCTAATTTTTTTTTAACGAATACTAATTTGACTCGTATTGATTCAAATAATATTGCTTTCAGCCAGGATTACTAGATGCCCTTGACGAAAAGGAGGACAAGGAGACTCAAAATTTAAGATGTTACAAAATAAAAGTTCAAAATGTACTTGTATAAAATCACGTCATCTTTTTTATTGGTTGTTCAAACATGTTCTTCTGATGAACTAATCTTTTTAAAATACCTTGTTGGTTTATAACCCACTTGAAAATCTCTGAACAAGTAAAATGGTTAAAATTATACTCCGCCAACAATAAACCCTTTATTGACTCTACATCCTATTTATTTATCTAATTTATTCAATGTGCAGAGATTAAATAACACCCTTTCAACTTTGGCATTTTATCCTGGTAATGAAAAAAAAAAATATTCTGCCATTTTCAGTAACTTAGAATGACAAAAATGACATTCATCATATTTCTTATTCTCAAAATATTTAACCCACTTAACAAATTTTCAAGGTCTAACATTTGTGTTCAATAAACATGTTTAAATTACAAAATTGGTCTCAAACTCTCACATCATCAATTATTAACCCTCTTAGATTTAAAAACGATACAGACATTTATATATCTTTCATTTGAACCTTTCCTTTATTAATTAATTAATTTGACTCAAAACAAAGTATACAGGTTTATGTGTAATATCAAACAATCCCAAGATACCCATTTGGAACCAAATTGCTAGAGCCATTTTAAAAATATCTCTAGTTTTTGAAAAATTAGTCATCTATAAACAAACTACTCCTGAATGAGTTTTCACCCCCCTTAAAACAAATATACAGTATAATTGTAATGTCATACATTCTTAAGGTAACCATTTGAAATCGAAACATAAGAGCCAGTTTTTAAATATTTCAGTTTTTGAAAAATCACTCTTCAATAAATTACTCATAAATTAGTTTCTACCCCAAAAACAAGTATACACTGTTATTTGGCATGTTAAAACACATAGAATATCCATTAAAGGAGGAAGAATTGTGTTAGGATAGAGAAAGATGAAGTAATTTTACCAAACTGATCCACCCAAAGGCTGAAAATATTTGATGATTGTGGTGATGTAAAATATTTCAAGTTTTTGAAAAATCATACATCAGTAAATTACTCTTCATCGAATTTTTGCCCAAAAACCAATTATATACTGCTATTTATCATGTCGAACAATTCCAAGATATATATTTTTAAACAAAATATTTAGATCTATTTTTTAGAAATTTGGAATTCAAAAAATAACTCGCCAGTAAACTACCCTTAATTAAAGGGCTAGGGAGGGAGGGGGATTGTAGTATACCCCTATAATATCTAAACTCAAGTATGAACAAAATCCATCAAACCATTTTTAATCCGTAGCCAGAGACAGTGTGACAGACAAAATTGTAAACCCACTTTTTTTTTTTAGTTGTTGTTCACATAAAACATAAAGATTTTTCGATTTTTCATCTCTAAATTGATTTTTTTTTTCGTTACATTCACAATATTTTCTATTGATATGAGAAAGTAAAAAAAAAGTTTCCTAATCCAACAATTTAGTTATTATTTTTCAATTTCAATATAAGGTTAATTTATTATTTTAAGATACTTAAACACCCTTCTCAGTGTTATAACACACCTGTAAAACCGAGAAAACACAGGAAATGCTTGGTATTAAGAAAATAGTGGCATCTCTTTTTCTGCCCTCGACTATGGGCATAATCATTCAAGTGTTTTACTTTGGGCTATAATTAATCTCCTTTGATTGAATTTTGTTTCAATCTCTTGAGGGTTGGTAATTTTAGTTTTCTCGTGGTTTGAAAGTAGGCCGAGTATAAGGAATTTACTGTTAATGAAAAAAAACACTTAAATTACGGGATTATAAAAATCCTGACTGAACTAAAACAAAATTACTGAAACTGGTCACCTTTTAACATATTGAATCAAAAACATTATTTCCCATAAAACTAAGATAGTCTTACTAACAACGCGTCAAACTTTGAGATAAGTAAATTAGGGGTGTGCGAGAAAACATGTTTCACTTTAAGTCGAATTCGAATTAAACAAAAGTTGTTTTTTTTAGTTTGAGTAATACAAAATTGGGGATACATAAGGTTTTTAAGTTTAATTTTTTTTATTAATCAAAAATGAGAAATTGTACATGTCAAAATAAAGTTTAAGCATTTCTTGATGTATCGACTTAATTAATCTAGTTTACAGAAAATATGTTAATTCTAGTATCATTCGGTATATTGAATATAATACAATATAGTCAACTCTCGATTCTACGACCCCGGGAATAGCGTCCCTCTCGAAGTAACGACCCTTTTTTGGGGAACCGTGAAAAATGTGGGGAAAAAGGTTGAAAAGTTTAAGAAAAACGGCTGTAAAATGTGTTTGTTGCATTTATTTAGGTCGCTGTGTTGCAATTATCTTTGTGAGCGCTGTATTACTAGTAACTGGGGTGGGTCAGGTATAAAAAAAGACACCACCTCATCAATGCCAGCCAATATCACTTGACTCTGTCCACCCCCTCTCACAAACAAGACAATGTTTCCCCGCGCGCGACTGCCGCTACATCACACGCCAGGCTTGCTTTTGCCATTGTTATTTCGATTCTCGATTTGGTTACTATTTTGGTTTGATTTTGTGAACAATTTTTGGCGACAAATGCTATTGTTTAACATTGTTATTTTGATTTGGTTACGTTTTTGGTTGGATTTTGGGAACGATTTGATAACCCACGCTATTTTTTTTAAAATTTGATACGAACTTATAATTTTGACAAAATGAGTGAAAGGAGTACCTTCTTCAAGAAATAGGTAGGTTTTATTTTATTTAATTTTTCACGTATTGTCTAAAAATGCAATTTTTTCGCATGAAGGTCAGGGGTGGAACAAAATTTGTTAAAATTCCAATAACGGCCCCTTCGAAATAACGACCCTTTTCCAGGTAACCGTGAAAGGTCGTAGAATCGAGAGTTGACTGTATTCAAATTTTTAAAACAAATTTGTAAACTTATCTTCTCATATTGTCTCATTATGATTCTTCACAAGTATCCCAATTTTAAAAAGTATTTAATACTGTGTAGGCACAATTCTTGTCAGCCCACCATTGGCAAAAGCTGCACTAAATCCAATCTTCCTCAAAGCTTTCTCCACATATTATTCACTTTATTTTTCCTTCAACTGGTTTATTCTGAAGTTGT
Source organism: Timema shepardi (assembly GCA_902151425.1). Classification (NCBI taxonomy): domain Eukaryota; kingdom Metazoa; phylum Arthropoda; class Insecta; order Phasmatodea; family Timematidae; genus Timema; species Timema shepardi. Next base: position 224,296 of record CABFVX010000402.1, read on the forward strand.
GCAGATGTTTTGCTAACTTTTTTGCTCCTTTGTTGTAGTTTAATGATTTTGTTTGCCTTTTCTTCCTACTTATTTCTGAATTTCTCCGTTATTATGGATCGTTTTTCTTGTAGCTGCCTGTTTTCTGCAGCTACAAGCACTGCTGACACGTGTGTGATTATTGTGTGGATGACTATGGCATCTTTGATGTTGAAGCTTGTCCAGTCCTTGACACTTTGACACTAACGGGAGAGATGCTGTGCAAGTTGACAGTTGTGGAGTAGTGTAAGTTGACATCTGTGTGATTGTGGATATAGATGTATATAGATTTGGCGGTATAGAGGCTAGGGTTCCTTGAGATTAAAAAATCTATCATTAATTCGCATGCCCTGAATTTTATGGGAGTGAAGTTTTAGGGGATAAGGTTGTAGTTTTCCCGGTAAACTAATATTAGTTGTTTTATTTGTAAATTAAGAATGACTTGTCATTAGTTTTTATAAAACGTATTAACTGTATTCCTTAGTTTGTTTGGTATTGGCCTCAACATTCCCGATACTATCCGATCTGCATGGCAACTAACCATTGGCGGTCACAATTATAATATGGTCTTTTTCGACCAAATCAACATCATAATTTGTTTTTGATTTTGACCTTTACTGTATATTCACTAAACAAACCAATTGTACATACCGTGTGAGTGCAAGAAGTCTTGGAGATGGTAAATGTAGTTGATACAAAATAAACAAAGCACCAAAATTACAAAAACACTTGAGTGTTCCATACAGCTCACTGTAACATCTTCAACAGATGTTGTGTGCAAAGGCAGGCAAGAGCAATCTTATTTATAAAAAAATACTTATAACTAACACTAATTAATCAAAACACAAGCCATCCGATACAACCCAACGTCTGATATGATATGACTTTCCACTACTAGAAATATTTCATTTTGATTTCTTATATATATCCCCATGCATAAACCATAAATACAAACATACATATTTTTTTTAAATATAATTTTTTATCTTTTAGAAAAAGCTACTATCATGAAAATTTGTATGTTCAAATAAATTGAATATATTAAAGTTTTATAAAAATCTTAATTTTGTGGTCAAGTTTGACTAAAATCAAATTTTCGGGTACCCACACACCCCTAAAATAAATACATTAGCTATCCTGACTATCATTATTGGTCATGAAGTATGTTACATTAAAGACTTTTTTTATTTTTTAGGGAGTAATTGAATCATTGTGCATGTAAATTATAATGTTTCATTGAGGAATTATTGTTGTATTTTAAAATATTAAGATAGACTTTGCACCAAAGTTAACTACTAGTTCTCTGTGACTGATGTAATTTGAAGATGGTGGGTTGCAGCACTTTTGGTTCTGTTACCTAATGATTTAATGAACTGTCTAGTTAAAATTCAGTCTGTTTGGTAAATTACTTGCCTGGGGTATAGTTACTGTGTTTGTTTCAGAATGTATTAGGATAAGTCAATATGTTGTTTAATAAACCTTGTGGAGTTATAGAAATTAATGCACAAATAAAAGTAAAAACATTTATTCATGCACAAACATGTCACTATTTTGCTGACACATGCATTGTCGTCTACCCAGGGAGTTGGCTAGCACTAAGTTAAAATAAATGTGAGATTGTGACAAACTTCCTGTTCATTTGTCAAAGTTTTGTGAATGTGTTTGTGAATTTGCTAGTGTCTTTACTTTTAATTCAGCATTATTTTCTACATTTCTATTATGTAATTTTAATTAAGTATACATTAACCGCCTAGGTGGCGTAGTTTGCTAACGAGTTAGTCGTGTTGAGCTTTACTGCTGAGGACGGGGAGATCGAGGTTCGAATCTCGGTCGGGTGAACTGGGGGTGGTTTTTCCTAAATGGTTTTCCACTCTCCCTCTATGCAAATGTGGGTTAACTTCCTCTAATTCAACCTTCCCAATTCCTAATCCATTAGCGTGATTAGTATTTAAAGCGTATAACTCGCACGGGTAGTAAGACGCGGTGCTAAATAATAATAATAATAATAAGTATACATTGAACGAGCCACTTTATTTAAAAAATATTTGTACAAGCCGCTAATATCCTATTCAATTACTTCAACGCATACTAACAAACCAACATACTTCAGGTGGATGGAGTAGTGGTGTTATGCGACACCTCGGGCAGGTTTGACCAGATTGTGGCCAACATCAACACCTTATATAAAGCCGAAGGCATCCTGGGGTCATTGCCAGTGTACCAACTGGCACAGGACTCTCTCACCTGGGTGCTGACTCCTGGTACACACGCCATCTCCGTGCCGGACATATTACGTCGTCACCAGTGCTGGTGTAGTCTGGTGCCATTTGGAAGCAGAGCCAAATGTGTGACAACGAAGGGGCTGAAATGGGACTTGGGTTAGTAAGACAAGATTTCTGCTATAGATGTCAAATCAATACCTTTGACTCTCATAGTAATGAAAGAATTTAGATTTGATCTGTTTGTTACCATTTTTTCACTTTGATTTCTATCTCTCAAATCTCAGTAAATTAAAATCTTAGAAGCTAAATAAGATGGTGATATTTGCTGATTTTTCATACTTTTTTGTTATTATTTTTATTTTTCTATCAGTAAATTGAAAACGTCCTTAATATGATCTTAGTGTTCTACTGATCTTCCACAAATCAATTATGGCTTCATTTTTTTTTTACCATTTAGTATTTACACATTTTAATGTTTTTCTAATACATTACATACCTGACAATAAATAAGTAAATAACATATTTTAATATGATGTTTGATGTGTAGAAAATGACTGAAATTTTATATGTTATGGAATCGAATCTAGGAAAAATTAGATAGTGAAATCTCTAGTTTCTACATTTCATAAATAATTATGACTGAAAATTGCAAGAACTAAGTAGGCAAGACTTGCGATTTGTAAAAATCTCAAAAAAGTATCTCGAATATATCTAGAACATCTTGACTTCAAATAACAATTTTATGTTATTGGTAAAAGAAATTAATTAGACCTGTGTAGCTGTGATGATGACAAAATCATAAAAAGGACCAAATTGTTTTAATATAATTGATTTACTAAAAAAGTGTTATTTTTATTTCTTACAAAATAATATACATGACAAACAAAATAATGTCACCAAGCCTTAAACAACTTTTTTATAATTCAATTTTAAATATTTTTACTGAACTAAAATTTTACATTTTTAGAGAGACAAGGATTCAAATTTGAAAAATATAAGGTTCAACCCATCTCTAATTTTAAGTTCTCCAAATTAAAAACCTAGACCTAATACAAATATTTGTGTATTTTTAATTAAGCATTTCTAGTATGAATATAAACAAAGAAAAAAGGTGCCGAACAACTATATCAAATTAAACATTAACAGAAGGATAGAAAGGCCAGGCCTACACATTTCCGATAAAACAGTAGGCCTCAAAGTTCACAATTAAAATACAACAAAACACCTATAAGGAAAACTACTTTTCGCTTTATGAGGTAATTAATTGTATTATATTTGGAAGAAGATATAGGAAAGGTGGATAGAAACACATAAAAGGGGGACGAACACCATATGGTCTTTACAATTAAAGAAGATCATAGTTCACACTTTACACTGCTGCCAATGGACAAAGAGGTAATGGTTGCCTCTTAAAGAAAATTGATCGTTACCACCCAATCCCCTGACCCAGGTTTCATTCTATCGGAACTCATCAGGGAGGAGTGTGAAACGCGCAACGCAACTTCCTAAAAGAGAAATCCATAAATGAGTTTCGATAGAATGAAACCTGTGTCGGGGGATTGGGCGTTGACGATCAATTTTCTTTAAGAGGCAACCATTACCTCTTTGTCCATTGGCAGCAGTGTAAAGTATGAACTGTGTTCTTCTTTAATTGTAAAGGCCATATTGTGTTTGTCCCCCTTTTATATGTTTCTATCCACCTTTCCTGTACCTTCTTCCAAATATAAAACAAAACACCTATGTAATTTTCGGGGTCTATCACTCCCCTTCTTCATTATAAGCCTTGCCCTTCTATCCTCCTTTCACTGTCTAATTTAGTGTGGATATAAATAAATTATAAAAATATATTTTAAGAACACCTCTTAGTTACAGATTTTTTTTTATCTCATATGGTGTCCGCCATTAAAATATTTCACTATGTTAGAATTTAACCTAGTTCATTCTCTCAAAATATACAAATTTGGTTGTAAACACAAGGAGAATAGTGGTAAAAACAATAATTCTTGGATCCGAATAGCTCATTTTTTCATTGTTTTTTGTTTGGTCGGAAAAAGGGATATAGAGTGGTAAGAAAAAACCAAATGACAATTTGAAACCCAAAATCAATCAAGGGATTGTAATTTGAAGTCTGTCATAATAATACAATATTTAGAATGATCTTTTTAAATGCAAACAAGACCATCTATGTATATATGTGTGCAAGTTTAGTATTAATTAGAGATGGGCCACTCGAATCCATCAAATCCTGACAAGTATTTGAGATTTGAGGATTCGATGGTCGAATCTTTCACCTCATTAACAAAGCATAATATTTTGAATTCAAAAATTACTTAGTAAGGCCTACTTGAAAAGCACAACTTAATCTCTAATTTTTATTTTGTCGGACAAAAGAGATAAGCATGAATAAAATCATTATTTAAAAAAAAATGGTTAGGTGTAAAAAATCTAAAGTGCCTAATTGATTTGAGTTTTAAACAATAATATGAGTCAGATTGTTTAATTTGGCTGGAACTTAACCTATATTTTGTGAGGGGTGGCTGGAGTTGATTAAAATTGAAAGCATGATTGAATTAAATCTTAATTTAGAGCTTAAGCCTATAGTTTGTAATGTAGCTCTATTTTTAAATAATTAAAATTTCTAAGAATTTGCTAGGATTCGGATTTGAGATTCGAAAATAAAATGTCCATTTGGATTTGGATTCAAGAAATAGTGGATTCGACCCATCTCTAGTATTAATATAATGTCAAGATCAAATATTTAAACTCAGACTGAAAAAAATAATGTTATGAAGCCGAATTAAAATATTCTGTAGTGGTCCGACGCTCATTTGTTTTAAAGAGCCGGCAACATTTGAGGTTTCTGGAAAGTTTGTTGGGTTTTTATATTCATTTATATATTGCAATTTATCTGAATAATGGGATGATTAATGGGAGATTTAAGTTGTGTAAAACAAACTGATAATGAAACACAACTTCAAAAAGTAATTGTACTTATGTTTATTTAGAAAAGTGTTTTTCTATTACTTGACTTCAGAAATTTTCAGCTATAAAATTAAAGTTAGTTTCTATAATATATGTATTTATTATTAATGTGGGAAAATGAGATTTATTCATTGTTAAATATTTTAACGGATTTTGCTACATATCTAGAAGGTTAATATTACATAAAAATTCGGGCTCTAGTGATCAGTTACTGTTGCAAAATCAAAATACAAATCAACTTCAATTGAATCGGAAAGAAGTGTTTAGCCTATACTTCATACTCTAAAACCATAAAGCTCTTAATCCTTTACTCTGAAAGAGATTGGTCATTTTATAAAATATTGAGAAACTGCAAGCAATGCACACATTATTTAGTATACAAACGTTAAATTGTTAAAGATATCCTTTACGAAGAACCCAACTAACAAACAATTAAACAAAATCATTATCTGCAACATAATGAAAGTATGGTGATAATGAAATGTATCTACTATATTGTCTCTATTATAGTGCAATATCTTTTTCCTTAAAGTGTCTTTATCATTTATGCAGCCGAACATTTTCACTTAAAAAAACTTATTCCTACAGAGGTATATTTTGGATCTGTATCGGCCAATTAACAGAAATCATTGGGATTGTCTAATAATAACAACGATGGAAGAATCGCTGCTGTGTTACTGATATTAAAAAATCCCTCATTAAATCTGCAAGTGAGTGATCGTATTGAAAAGAAGGCATCTCAAGTAAAATAGGGAATGACAAGAAGCTATGATATTAATTCTAAAGTAAGAGTAATATATGAGGTGCAAATCACACATAGACTGCTCTCAAGCAGGTGTTTATGGGGCTAATATACGGCTTTGGGAAAAAAAGGATTAAGTTGTTATTATTATTATTATTATTATTATTTATTATTATTATTATTATTATTATTTATTATTATTATTTATTATTATTATTATTTATTATTATTATTTATTATTATTATTATTTATTATTATTATTATTTATTATTATTATTATTTATTATTATTATTTATTATTATTATTATTAGCACCGCGTCTTACTACCCTTTCGGGTTATACGCACTTACGCTAATGTGCAATGGTAGGGTGAGTGTGAGATGAAATGAAGGACCTACAGTTTAACGTGGAATCCGAACCACGGTAGGATTGAGTTAAGTTTCGGAGTGCCTGCACATTAAGAAAAGCATTGAGAGGGCCTGATAACACTGTCATATTTGTTAAGTTTTTGCTTCAACGTATATTCAAGATCTTTTATTTTTCATTTCAAAGAAAATTTGAATAGAATAATACGAATTATTCCCCAAGTCAAATTAAGTTTGAGTAAAAAAAAAGTGATACAATTATATAATTAATAATCATAAACTGTTTCGAGCCTGTGGCCAGGTCAGTTTGGTAAAATGACTCCATCATCCTCTTTCCTTCAACCATTCTTCCTCCTTTATTTGCTTCCTCTCGTTTTCCTCTTATTTGAACACTTGCTGTATGTTTAGTAAAGTAAAAATTAAATAATGAAAATATTTATTTTGGCTACTGAATTTGTTATAACTTTTTTTTTACTGAATTTGATTGTATGAAATATAAAACAATATTAGACTCACTACGGTGGCTGCATGAGCTAAGGTGTCACTCTCATAATAGACTAGGCTACCGATGACTGGGAGATTGGGGTTTGAATCTTGTTCAGGTGTACTTACAGTGGTTTTCCCAAAGGGTTTTCCCACTCCATGCAAATGAGGGTACAACTCTTCCAAACTCAACCTTTATTCTTCCTATCCCATTAGTGTAATTAGAACATAGGTCTATGACCTAAACGGGTATGTGCCGTCGCCCTTACTCTTCCTAGAAGACTAAGGCTGGCGCACAATAAAAAAACTAAACTAAAATAACAAGGTAGCAGAATTTGCAGAGGGCGGTGAGAAAATGCAAGATACAAGTAAACAGCCTGTTTACGTATAATGTCCTTGACTTGTACTCAAAAATATTTAGGACGCCAAGAAGGATAACAAAGGCAGAAAACTAAATTATGACGAAATGTTTCAAAAAATAACATGGTGTAGTTTTATTGATGTTAACAAAAAAATTTGAATAGGATACATAAAATGGAAAATGAGTTATTCATACAATGTACAGTTTAGAGAGGCTATTTGTATAAGATAGTATATAAAAAAAATAAACAATGGACTCTACAGGCCCGCAAGGCTAATGAGTTAAATTACGGAGATATTCACTATACAAAATATGGTCGTCGAAAACAAATTTACTCCTTCCGAGTGATAACATTGAAGTTTTGCCATATGGGCCAAAAGGTTAAACGGAGCCAGTGATACCATTACTGAAACTCATTGAAAACATTGAAAACTTCCATTTGTCTGGTTAACCGAGTTACCATAAACATTATACGGAAATACAGCATTTGATACCTTCTAAAACATACGACCAATTTGTACTTTAAATATTTGTAACTGTTCTAACTTGACTTTTGAAAAATTACGTACATCAGACTTATTTACATTTCAAAAGATTCTACATTAACATTATGAATGTTACGTGGTGACTCTACACCTGACAAATTTAAACTGCAACATATTTGAACTTAACATATTGAAAGTTACATAAAGTTTATACCTCTGACATGTTTATACTCAAAAAAAGATTCTAAGTTAACTCTTTGAATGTTACGTGGTAACTCTACCTCGGACAAATTAATACTTTAAAAGATTCGTACTTAACATTTTAAATGTTACGTGGTGACTCTACACCTGACAAATTTAAACTGCAACATATTTGAACTTAACATATTGAAAGTTACATAAAGTTTATACCTCTGACATGTTTATACTCAAAAAAAGATTCTAAGTTAACTCTTTGAATGTTACGTGGTAACTCTACCTCGGACAAATTAATACTTTAAAAGATTCGTACTTAACATTTTAAATGTTACGTGGTGACTCTACACCTGACAAATTTAAACTGCAACATATTTGAATTTAACATATTTAAATAATATCTGTTGAAGAGTTTTATTCGTACCTAAATAAACCCAAGGAATGTCCAAGGGGGCGGCCCTGCCGAGAGAAGTGAAGTCCTCACGGACAATCCAAGCATATATATGATTATACCAGCTCAGAGAGGGGGATAAGGGGTGACTACAAACATAGGGAAAACAAGACACGTGATGGGAGAGAGGGGATAAAATAGTATCAAACGTGGAGCAAAATTAACATTCTGGACGTATTACACATTTACGGCGCATGCTCGCCACACCCCCCTTCACACCCCGCCACGGGGGAATAGAGCATTTTACTCTTTCAGTGTTTATGGTGCGTTCAGACGAATAATGTTTTTTGTGGAAGGAGGACGCCAGTATTCTTTCGTGTGATAACCAGTCAGTCGGGGCAGCACAGTGGGGGACTTTTGGTGAGTTTCTTGCACTTAGACATTTTCTTGGAGCATTTGTTCCAATAAATGCTACAGGTAGTAAGACGAAATGCTAAAAAACAAACAAAAAACTCAATTGTTGACTGAAAGGCACTAATGATACTTCCAGAGAGAAAGTAGACAAACTATATATTTATAAATCATATCCAGTCTCAGATGAGGAATTTGTGGGGGTGTATGTCTGCTTACGTATTGATGGTATGTATAAATACCAAGCCGAGGTACAATACCCATCTGTTAGCATTGTACTAGATTCTTTGGCTAGCTGATGTTTACACAATGGCTAATGGACATGTTCCCAAACAGATCTCCATCCAGACAGTGGGATATTGTGTTTATAATGTAAACGCTCATTGATTGAAATAGTCTGACGCTGAGAGAGGTTATTGCACGCCAATCTTGAACCGAGTCTTTGTTATTGAACAACATGCTTTTGCCAAGGTCCTGTGTTAAAATAGACATGGTTAGTTTTCTACAAATTCTTTGTAGTTCAAGCGTAATTAAAATTACTACTAAAAGAAACTTGATATAGTAAGCACCTCACTTAAAAATGTGATTCATTGTCTGTGGTTTATCAACATAGCAATTAGAGGTATGTCAAGTCAATTTTTTAAATCAAAGCGAACTTTAATCGAAAAATATGAGATATTCTCGAAGTCATCCAACACCTTAGCTCAGTCAGTAGCATGTATCTCTACTGAGCTAAGGGTCCTGGGTTTGGTTCCTAGCGCGGCTAAAAAATTATCATTGGTGGAAAAATGGGTTTACCCTTTCACAGTGATAAATTAACAACCAGGTATTGTATGCTGTGCCTGTCCTAGTCCTAATTTAGATTATAAGCCATATGAAGCTATGACAGGCCTAACAAGCCATTAGTGGAAAATATATGGCTTGAATAAAAAACTGACCTAGGCCACAGGCTGGAAACAGTAATGGATGTAAGTAAATTCTTAAAGTTGAATCGAAGTTCGAATATTTAAAAAAAGTTTAATGATGAATAAAAATATTATACTTTGAATAGTTATGTAACTTTAGGTACTAAATATAATTTATAAAATGCTATATTTCACACATAACCTATAAATTTTGTCTTAAAATGATAACTTAAAGCTACTATCACAAAGTGTATCCGTCATCTCTTTAACAAATTTTGTTACAGACGGCCAGTCGATGGAATTTGGTAAGCTGCTGAGCACCTCCAACACTTACAGTGACAAGCCTGTGGTAACAGTTCAAACAGACACGACGCTCACATGGTCCATGGGGCTTGGTACAGTGGAAAATTGAAGGCAACAATTATATCAATATTCGTCGCATTGAAAGATTTCCTAATACTTCAGGGTAGACTGACTTTACAAGTGCTATTGCTACAGAAGGCCACATGTCAACGGGGAATAATGGCCCTTAATGTGTGTACTTGGATAAATTGTTATTAGTTTTTGATGGTGCTAAATTATCAAATAGAAAGTTTTTACTATAGGTTTTATTTTATTCACTTGTTTTTCAACAACATTGTCTTTTAAAATGAAACATCCTAAATGCTATTAAATTAATTATAATTTTATATTTTTTACAGTTATGGATAAATATTTATTATTATTATTATTATTATTATTATTAGCACCGCGTCTTACTACCCGTTCGGGTTATACGCCCTTACGCTAATGTGTAATGGTAGGGTGATTGTGAGATGAAATGGAGGACCTACAGTTTAACGTGGAATCCGAACCACGGTGGAGACCTGGCATTCCTCACATTCACAAGATGTCTTGTCAGAGGTGAAGGAAGGGTTTGGTAATCAGATAAATCTGTGCCGGGACCAAGGATTGAACCCCGGCCGCCAGCACAGAAGTCTGACACCTTACCCCTAGACCGCCAGGTCACCGATAAATATTTATTAAATACTAGGAGGGGGAAGGTGCTTACAGTAGGTGCTTACAATAGAACTCAAGTAGAATGCCCTGTTAGTACAAATATAATGGTTGAGTAACAATAAATAAGTAACGGTGAGAAAGAACACAATTTATCAACCGGTTTTATACACTCTATAGCATAAACTTTAAGTTTTAATAAAAATACGAAATTTCACGGGTAAGCCAGAAATTGCTGATGTGGATAAGGGAGGATAATAATAATAATACTTAGCACTGTGTTGTGTCTTACTACTCGTTTGGGTTATACGCTAATAAGGGAGAAATTCACATCCCTAACACTTCTTCAAACACTAGGTTTATCGTTGTTCGATCTGACTGTAGAATAACCAGATCATGAGGTGAGCTGTCTCTAAAGCATGCCACATACAGCTGACCATGAGAGAAAGTCATCTCAGCCTCCTTAAAGGACTGACCCTAAGCCTTGTTTATAGTCATAGCAAAACATACAAACTGTAGTCACTTGAACTCACAGGGCTAGTCAGACAGGATGCGAGGTATGAAGACTGTTTTTCCCTGGCCACAACCAATGAAAATGGTCGCCTCTATCATGTTCTTATGGAGGGGTCTTCACCTTCGGTCTGGTTTCATAGCACATTTTAGGAGGCTTTAACTTCCATAAGAGCATGACAGGTGCCTCTACCTTCAAGATGAGTTTGTGAGGAGTGAAGCGTAAAGGATTAAGGGTGTGCAGGAACTCCACCAGGTAGTGCACCATGTCTTCCACCTATACCATAAAAGTCTATGGAGTTTTAAGTCATGTCATTTTTAGGTGTCACTGTGATATCTGACACCTTAGCTCAGTTGGAAGCGTCTCTGTCTACTAAATTAAGGGTCCCAGGTTCAATTCCAGGATTGGCTGAAAAATGTATCATTGGGTGATAAAATGTGGGCTTACGTTTTCACAGTGATGAATTAACAGCCGAGGACTGGATGTTGTGCCTGTCCTTGTCTTAAGTTATACTATAAGGCATATGAAGCTACAACAGGCTTAGCAAGCCGGCAGTGGAAAATATATGGCTTAAAAAAACTAACACAGGCCACAGGCTGGAAACAGTAATGGATGTAAAGTAAAGGTGTCACTATGGATGGCCAGTTCCCTTAGTTACATTTCTTCTTTGGGTTCTCCAAATTAAGATATATCTTTATGGCGATGTCTTCATTCATGTCCCACAAATTATCATCGCCCCCTTTTCTTCTATTTTTCCATTGTACATTTTCAACATTAGTTCCTCAAACCCTTCTGCCTTTAAGTGGTCCCTCAAATACACCCTAATATTTTTCTTAAGAAACAGTACCTTGATTTTTAACCACAATAAGGATAACTTCAAGCAGGCCTTGACCTTGTCAGCACAGGTTAACCTTGGCATGACTGGCAGTGCCGTTAAGTCTCCGACAAGCAGCACTGTGACTCCACCCATGTGCCTGCTGCTATTTCATATGTTTTGTAGCATCCTGTCCAATCCCTCCTTTCTGTAACATGATAAACTCATCTGAAACAATGAGCTTACAGTCTCAAAGCACGTGAGCCATGTAATTTTACTTCAAGATGTAGCACAGAGGATTCTCCATGGAGTTCAAGTTGGGAGGCAGTTTTAATGCAAAATATTCCATCTTGCTACCCCAGCAACACCAAGCGTTTGGCGTAATTCACATCCAACCCCTGACATTCCTTCTCCACCTTTTGACATCCTCGGCCAAACTATCCTTGTTCTTTTTGCAGAGAATCCATGGATCTGATTAGTGACAGAAAACTGGCATAATGGTGAAAAGTCCTCTGATTTTCTGAGGTAAATAATAAATGGCAGTTTCTTTCAAGGTGTGGTCCCAATGTCCATCATCTTTCAACAGCCCCAGTGCCTTGCAGGCTGACTGGAATGTAGGATTTTAAGATGTCCAGCTACTTTCTTCAAGTCAGGAAAGGATATAGGCCCTCGGACCTCGTGCAATAAGAGACAAAGGTAGTAGCATTCTGAGTTGTTTGGGTGAACTTTGTACACCTTCCAAGGACTTGATCTTTTTTTACCTCAGAGTGACCTATTACTGCTTCACCCTGTTTCCTTCTACAAAATGTCTTGTTTTTCAATATGAAATAAAATGGAACCTCACACCAAAAAAACCTTTTTGCCAAAACTATCAACCTTGCAGGGCTCTAAGAATGCCATGAGAGTAGTTCTAGGAGGGTTGGTGATCTAACCTAGGAGACTCTCTTCTGTGAAGTACAGTCTTTGAACATTATTGAGGTGCACACTTATATGAGTGATAGAGTAAAATCTCATGTACAGCGAAACAAAGAGGGAGAAAGGAGACGCTGGAGAGGCTTTTGTTCCGTGCAGAAATGGGAGTAAGGAGGGAAAGGAAGTAGCTTGCCAAGGTCAACCATGTATGATGGTTCAGCTTGTCTGTTGGAGCCAGACAGGGAGTAGAGTATCCGGGGTGTCAAATATAGAGAGAAATTTAAAAAAAAGTAACTTTTAAACCTAGATAATATTTTGCAGTTTCATACTTAGAGCAAATCAACGACATGCCATACATTATGTTTGTAGTGGGTTTTTTCCCAATGCAAACAATTAAATATAAAACACCATTTTCAAAAAAAAAAACTGATAAAAATAATTTCCATCAAAGATCTAATAAAATTAACCATTTTATTGATTGTATTATTTGGTATTAATTCATAATTTTGTTATTTGATTTGATTAAAAAAATGCTATTCACGCACACTTCTATTTCTTTATTATATTATTTTTTATTATTTTTATTACCTTTGGCAATTTATTTTAGCATCGGGTCTTATTACTCGCTCCGTTAATATGTCTATGTACTGATTACTCTAGTGTGTTAGGAATGAGGAAGATTGAATTTAGAGGTGTACCTGTATTTGCGTGAATAGATTGGGAGACCATTTAGGAAAAACCACTCTTATTACACTCAGCCAAATTCAAACTAAATATCCCTGTCATCGGTAGTCTAGTCTCTTGTGAGAGTGGTGCCTTAGACTATGCAGCCACCGAAGCGGGTTTTAATAATATTATAGCTTTAACAAGTCTTACCATATTAGTTTAGAAATCAATATATTTAAATCTAAGATTATTCTATAGGGTAATTTTAAAATTTCTAGTTCCCGTCCTGAATCCTGATATTTTGACTAATTTCTCGTCTGGTTCCCATCTCGAAATAAAAAAGTCATTCCCGTTCATCCCTAAAAGAAATAAAATTGTATATTATGATAGTAACTTGATTTATTAAATTAAAGGGAAATAATACAATAATGTGCAAAACAAAATTATTATTTTTCGAAGACTAAAACAATTAAACAAAAATATTCAAACTTCAATTTGGCTTTGAGAATATTTCGTATATTCGATTTGAGTTCACTTCTAATTTAAAAAATGGTCTTGGCACACTCCTAGAAGTAGATGTAGCTTTAGTAAACAAGTCTTACTAGTGTTAAATATCATTTGTTTTGCTGAAGTACTTAATAAGCCAATAAGTGATGATTTCAATCTCAAAATGCTCATCTAAATCAAATAGTCTCCACTAAAATAATATTAATAATTCATCTAGAGAATTCTGTTAAGTAATAATATACAATAATAATACTGTGCTAGAGATATTTTTGTTTCACTTACAGGTGTGGGAGTAGACATTTTTCACTTCATTTAGAATTTGAATGAAAACTTAAATAAGAGCTCGTTATGAGTTAAAGTAGTAGATATCATTATTTGTACAAGAAATATTTTAAGTTGATTTCTTTTAATAGATCCATGCATAAATCATAAATAAGCACAAACACATTTTTAAGCACTAAATTTCTTTGTGAAAAAATGTATAGTCAAAAAAATGTAATATAGTTTTATACTTTTTTTTAACTAAGCAAAAGAAAATATTGAGGGACTCAATTTGCTATGAAATTATATCTTAAAATTGAACAAAATTAATCTAAGAACGTTTGGGGAAAGAGAGAAAATTCTGAGTACTCAAATTTTTCTAGCAGGTACTTAAACTCGAACTTTTGAGTACTCACACACCCTTAATTTCAATATATCCATAGGTGTAATATGACTACTTTTGTCAACCAATGTCTAGCAACAAACATTTTCAACAATAAATCAATTGAGGTATTTGTGTTTGGTTTAAAATTGTCGAATGAAATACTCTAAGATATATTTGTCTATTGATGTTTGTATAAGATCAAATGTGTTATTATTAAAGTATGGTCTTAAAAGTTTCATCAAGGTTGTTATATATTTATAGTAAATAGACCCTCCTAGTTCCTAGTCTTAAAAAAGTGTTGCCTCTAAATTTGAACATTAAGTTTAAACTCTTTATTTATGCTCGTTAATTAGTTTCTAGCTTTAACCTCAACAATAGTTGGGCTTAATTCAATAAATAAATTTGTATTCAATACTTGACTTGAGAAATTGAATTGGTTGTACTTAATTGATTTTATTCTATCAATTTTCTCATCAAAGTGGTTGGTTATGAAAATATATTCGTCATACTTAATTTATTTTACCCTTGAGAAAATGTACCACCACCATCAAACAAAATTTGTAGATGATTTAACTCAAACTTGAATTCAAACTTTTCTTGTAGTTTGGGGTCATCCTTAAATTAAGTAAGGGTTTTGAGGGAAGTAGAGGGTGAGTTTTCAGTATCAATGTTTATGGTAAGACAAAATCTTTAAAAAAAGAATTTTCAGAAAATAAATATATTAATTACAAAATTTCACTTATTTGGAATAGAGTACTAGGCTAAATCATGGTTTAAATTAAGAGGGATAGTCAGCACATTTACCTTGACGATACTGGAGTATAAATTGTTTAGATATAACACTAAAAAAGCTTGTCCTTAAAAATGTGTTTGTGAGTTTTTTAGTGTTTTATCTAAACAATTTCTACTCCAGTATCACCAAGGTAAGTGTGCTGACTATCCCTCCTAATCCAAAACAAAATTTCACTTATTAATTTACTCATATGGTACACCTAATTTTACTGACCTTAAAATATTATAAAATATATCACTGCTTTTTAAATAAAAATAATTATTGAAATGATCTAATTTACCAAATCGTGAAAAAAAATGGCTTACATAATTTAAGGATGTCCCTTTAGGGCTCTTCACCAACAATTTAAAAGGCTTTTTCTCTCTTTATGGGATTTATTTTATAGGCAACAAGAAGTCGGATACATAACTTCAATATTGTCTGCCATCTAAGATTCAGTAAATTGACTTGTCTTGTATATTCAGGGTGGCCACACACAAGGAAAACTTGGAATAGTTGGGTAATTTGAAAACTGAGAAAAAATCAGGTAAAAATTAGGCATCTACGTTAAATAAATAAAAGAAACTTAATTATTATGTATATAAACAACCAGCCAATATACGCAACTCACTTGTAAAACCCAAACTGCCAGACCCCACTATTCAACCCGAACCCTAACAAATATCGGGTTAATTTCCCTGCAACCGCACCCATTGCTAAACCTGCACCATACATAAACCAACAAATTCATTCTCCAGCAACATCGCTAAAAGGCCACCATACTTGTGCTTCTGAAGACCTCATCTACCAACTGGAATGCAACCAGTGCCAAGCACAATACATTGGTCTCACAACAGAAACACTAAGAAGGAGAATGAATGGTCATCAACATGACACAAAAATGAAAAATAAAGATAAGCTTGTATATGCCGAAACGCATAATTTGGGCATTAATCACTGTTACACAACCAAGGTGGTCAAATCCTTGAACAAAGAAATAAGCAACCCTTCACAACTAAGAATATGGGAACTGGCCCATCAATATATCATCAAATCAAGACCCTAACATCAACCTTAGGTAATTTCTCTCCTTCCTACCAGCACACTTATTATTACATTGAATGATGTAGTAATAATAATAATAATAATAATAATAATAATAATAATAATAATAATAATACAGTAAATAACACAATTTTTAGTTTTTCTATCTATTTATTCTTAGTGCTGCCATCTATACAGTGATATAACTGAAAAACAGTCAGCTGTGGACAGTCCACCTTGCGGTTCAACCAAGAGCATCATTCTACTCTTGACCTCTTGACCTGATGAAGCTGTCTGAAAACTTGTCCTTAAAATGTATTGTTTTTTTTAGTGCTCTATCTAAAAAAAATTACTCCATTATCACCAAAGTAAGTGTGCTGGATATCCCTCCTAATATAAACCATTATTATATTTAGGTAACTCCTCATCAAAATTATTATTATTATTATTATAAAACACACAACTGAATATTGTGTAGCAAATATAGTACTTCCTCATATTCACGTGAATATTGTGTATTCAATTTATAAAATTGATCGGTAAGTAAACCCCAATCAGTTATTTAGTTTTCTAGCGTTTTGTAGAGATGGAGAAGGATAATTCAAAGGAAATCAACACACATTTTGTAGCGGAAAACTGGCTGGGAAACCACTAAAGATAACTCTCTTCATTACACTCGGTCGTGATTTGAGCCTCGACCTCCCCATCATCAGAAAACCAGAGATGAGACTGACACCTTAGTCAACTTATCATTACAGGTCACAGATAAATGATCTTAGTTCAACCATGTTGGCCATTGATGGTCCACTCAATCCATACTTAGTAGTTTACGGTTATATAAACAAGTAAAACATGATCAGGGAAAAATTAATTTTTTTTCTGGAATCTCTGGAAAAGTCAGGGAATTTGAAAAGTGAATTCTATAAAACTTGCGTTGTTTAAAAAGTGGTTTTGTTATTTCAAAATATGACTCGTACTAAAATGGATGAGAAAGGTAACATGCTCCTATAGGCTTACAAACCTTTTATTTTAAATATTTTTTTTAAACCACAAGAAGCTGAAACTAGCTTATTTTTAATTACTTTTCACATGATAGGTCACAGCCCTTTCAAAGTAAATGGTTAGAAGCATATAGCTAGTCTTCTTCAAACAAATAGGCGTTTCTAATAGGACCACAAACAAGAAATAACTCAAGATTGTTTTAGTGGTTTTGAAGCTTCGGAACTACCATTCCTTTAATAAAACCTGCAGTGAGGATATTTCCCTTCAAATATGTGGCTCCATTAATTCCTAGTGACCAAAACTACTACAACTTTGACTTTTCATAGTAGACGGCTCCTTTTGAAACAGAACTACGCCAAGCAAGTGTGACTGTCGACAAGCCATAGCCACTTCAAAGGATCCAATAATGTATTTACTTGGCAACCGACTGTTGGAAACCTGACATTTGTTTTATGATGACCTTCGAGAGTTTGTTGTGGTGGTTACCACTAACATGTTTCTCAACTAACAAGATTGATGTAAATATTATATTAATATTCTCAGTATTTTATGATAATTCTTAGTAAACATGTTTTTCATGAATAAATGTAATTTTCTACCAAATGTATTCACATGTCATTATCATATACTCTTTTAAATTTCATGATAAATTTTAAAAATAATTGATTACAAGTTTAGATTTTTAAATCTTTCTTTCTATTTAAAATAATTCATTTTTTAAATCTCAAATTAAGTTTAAAATCAGTGACTAAAATTAAATTAACACATTGTCAAATATAATACTAAGAGGTGATTCTAATAGGAAAATACTTAATTATGGTGGGTTTACTCTGGAATAGACTTAGTGGCACTAGTACTAACTGCTGTGCCAGTAAAAAATTAAATGCGTATGTAAACCCTTACTGACGTGCAAGTTTTAACAATGCATGCACAGATCAAAGAAGTCTGTGATGATTCATACACCAGTAAAAATAAAATTTGCAAATGTAAACTTATATATGTGCGTTAGTCGTATATTTTATTTCTAGAGAGCACATGCTATTTGATTTCAATTTTGTGTTATTCTGTTTATGTAAATACTTATTCCTACAATGAGCAAAAAGTGGGATTAAAAAAATATTAGAAGCACACAAACAATTTCCTTGGTTGTGGGATGTGCATTCTGATGTGTGTGAAAATAAAGAAAAAAGAGAAAATGCATATCTAAAGATAACAAGAATATGGCTGGAGAGGTTTTTAGTTTGTTTTTTTAAACAAAAATTGCAAAAATTAGGTTTGAAATAGGTAACTGACATTTACACACTCAAAAATACTATGATTTACAGTTGTAGATAAAATTTTGGATCAAGTAGCTCAAATAAGGGAATTGCAATCAATAGAAATTGTGAATATTTTATATTTATGAATAAAAACTGTTTTACAGGTGTGTATTATTTTATAATTACTCTACACTATGTATAGCTCATGTTAATTTTCCATGGTACAGCACCATCACCCATAAATCAGCTAATTGGTTTTTAGCTTCAGCTGCCTTCTTAAGAGTAATTACGACTCAATCCTCATGATTATATTCGGCAAACATGTACTTCCAATTTCTTGCCTCCAAGAACCATTTAATATAGATCCACTCTCAAAATCATCTTCTAAAAATACAGGCAGAAAAGAGGAAAAGTCCTATTAGCACCGTGTCTTAATATCCGTTCGGGTTATACGCACTTACGCTAATGTGTAATGGTAGGGTGATTGTGAGATGAAATGGAGAACCTACAGTTTAACATGGGATCCAAACCACGGTGAAAGCCTGGCATTCCACACATTCACAAGTTGTGATTAATACACGTCTTGTTAGAGGTGAAGGAAGGGTTTGGCAATCAGATAAATCTGTGCCGGAACCAAGGATTTAACCCCGAACCTCCAGCACAGAAGTCTGACACCTCACCTCTAGACCATAATGTACTAGAGATTATGGTTAAGAGAGGTATGTCATTTTTTTTTATTTGCTATTGTGTCTTAGTATTTGAAAAATAAAAGTTGTCCTGTAAAATGTATGTAATGTGATACCTCCATCCCCCACCCATTTTTTCTTCTTTATCCTTCAATTTGTATGCCAATACAGACATTTAATTCAAACATTTGGTTCTATACAGACTGATGTCAATTTATAATAATATGAAAATATATATTGATTCAGTGCTTTTTTTAAATGTTTTATAATAATATAATCTTTCATTGCATTATAAATAGCTTGACAAACTTCTAGTGTTCAATTTGATGTTGAACATTTTATAAAGGAATCGTCAATAGCTAAATATCTTTTAATTTTTTGAGGTAATTTGTGATAAATATTTGTAAAAAGCTACTGAAAAGGTGATTAAAAAACTTATAAAAGGGGAACGAACCCAATATGGCTGTTACGATGGAAAGAACACAGGTCATACTTAACATTGCTGCCACTGGACAAAGAGGTATGGGCTGTCTCTATAGAAAATTGATTTTACCGCCCAATCCCCCGACCTAGGTTTCATTCTACCAGAACTCATCAGGTAGGAGTGGGAAACGCGCAATGCAACTTCCTAAAAGAATAAACAAAAAAAATAGTCCTTAAAAAAATGTTTGTTACCTCGCCGCCGCCCCTTCTTACACAAAAGTTGTTCCACCACTCCTGTATAAAAGAACAGCCAGGTCTCCACCGTGGTTCGGATTCCACGTTAAACTGTAGGTCCTTCATTTCATCTCACAATCACTCTACCATTACACATTAGTGTAAGTGCGTATAACCCGAACGGGTAGTAAGACGCGGTGCTAATAATAATAATAATAATAATAATAATATAAAAGAACAATGTTTTAATTTCTTAGGGTTTAGTAGTAAGTCGTAACATCATGTCATAAACCATAGACTTAAGATTTCGAACACCACCCCACCCCCAAATTAAATTCTTCCTACACCCATGTACTGACTGACATCATTAGACTGTTAGTGTGTGTAGACTGTGGCTGTTAAATTGACATTAATATAAATTCATGAATCTACCAATGTAAGTATTTTTGGAAGTATTTCTTGACGGCTCATATAGTATGATTCTGTTAATAGTAGTTGCATATTAACATTTTTATTAACTTTCATAATTGTCCAAAAATGTATTTCCTGTCTAAATCAGGCTTTGCCTATTATTTACTAAAAACTTGTAGGATCTGTTAAACAAAATAATATACATTGTTGCGGAAACACTCCAAAGGTCATAAATAATATACACGGATACATAATCGTTGAAAAAAGGGGAACATCTTTGTCCACCAAAGAGCATAACAATCAAATTTAATGACAAATTTTTCCCTCATTTAAACAGTTTCTCATCTAATGCCACTATGCTCATGACAAATATTCAACAATTGTTGATAAAAATATGTGAATAAAATTAAACTTTTATGTTTGTACTGGAGCAATGTTTGATTTGTTGTTTAAAAAAAAGTTTTGCCATAAAAACTGCAAAAAAACTTACCTTTTCTCACGACCCCTTCTATCCTACCTTAAGGTATTTTAGTGGTTTATGTTAATTTGTAAGCCGTGTGACTATATTATAATCCTTGTATTTAGATAGTGTTCATTAAAAGCCCAAATGTATATAAAAAAAAATTTTAAGGCAATCTTTTATTTGCCAGGTGACCTGGCGGTCTAGGGGTAAGGTGTCAGACTTCTGTGCTGGCGGCCGGGGTTCAATCCTCGATCCTGGCACAGATTTATCTGATTACCAAACCCTTCCTTCACCTCTGACAAGACATCTTGTGAGTATGAGGAATGCCAGGCCTCCGCCGTGGTTCGGATCCCACGTTAAACTGTAGGTCCTCCATTTCGTCTCACAATCACCCTACCATTACACATTAGCGTAAGTGCGTACAACCCGAACGGGTAGTAAGACGCGGTGCTAATAATAATAATAATAATAATAATAACTTATCGACTGTAAAGTCGTCCAAGGCCAAACTGGACAAAGTTTGGACCAGTGGTGCATATTACTAGATGGGTAGCCAGCCTATTGGAAGGATAGTTTCACGGGCCGTAGCGAGTCAAATTAAGAACAACATCCTCTAGCAATGATGTCATGTAAGAAAACTTGATGCGCTAGTTGACCTCGTCCAATTTACTTTGCCTATGCCACACTTTTTTTTGTTCCTTTCTTCGAAAGTTGGCGTCATCTGGTAAAATAAAAAGTGGTGTATCCAATTAGTGTCGTTTTATCCAGGCAAGTAAAAAGAGCCAAGGGTTATTAGTGCCTGATACCTCGCTTTAAGTAAACTATCAGATAAAGTCTGATTTAGATATTAAAAAACCTTTGTTGTAGTTAAAAGATGTACTAAATAATTGTCAAATATGTCTACATCAATTAATGTAATATGTAGCTAAAGCATTCGATAGATAATACCAATAATACAGTAAGTAATATATCAATATTGAGTCCAGCCCGCATTAACGTTTTTGGACCTTGACAAGATAACGATAAACACAATAAATTATGATATTTTGGTGGTGGGCGGGTAGTGGACATGGGAAGCTAGCAATAATAAATAAGTAAAATACCTAAAAGGAAAGAGAATCATGTTTTTGAATTAGTATAGTCCTACAGGGCTTGAACTTTAGTCACGGTTAAAGTTTTGCCGGACCGCGGAAGTATGCTGGGTTTTTTTTAAACGGACCTCTATCAAAAATAATTGGGGACTCCTGCTATAGACTACCTCAGCTGCTTCCTCAACATGTGGAGACGGTTTTTATTTTACCGTGTTTGGTGTCCTAATATCCGTCTGAGCTATACTTACACTATTGGGTAAGGATGAGTATGATATAATTTAAGGGGTAGTGTACCACCATTTGCGTAAAAGGAGAGTGGAAAACCATTTATATAAATATCTCCTTACACCCGGCTGGGAATCGAACTCTGATCTCACTGGTATCGGTGGGGGCAAGTGTTCTGAATTTCAAGCTCATTTAGTGTGGTTTTCTGGTGATGGGGAGGTTGGAGTTAGAATCTTGGCTGGAAAACTCAGTTATTTTCCTAAATGATTCTCCACTCTCCCTTCAAAAAATTGTAAGTACATTTTCTCTTAAATTTTATCTTCCTAAACCCGATCTCAATTTTACTAGGTGTTCTCTATTACGACAGGTCCATTCCTTTTGTCAGTGAACTTAGACCGACAATGCGCCCTGTCCTTTACCTCCTCCTTCAGCTCCCAGAATGTTCTTATTTCCTTCAAGTCATCTAGTATTTGAATCCTCCTCCTTCCTAAGCTCTGCTTTCCCTCAACCTTTCCTTCCATGACGTCATGCGTTAGACAGTTCCTCCTAAGGATGTGTCCGATCCAGTTTGCTTTGAGCCGAATAATCACATCCAAAATTATTCTCTTTTCGCCCACTCTTCTTAGGACTTCTTAATGTGTCACCCTTTCTGTCCATCTGGTCATATCACGTCTTCTCCAGCCCCACATTTTATAGCTCTCCCAGTATTTCTTTTCCCTCTTTCTAAGAGTTCAAGTTTCTGCTCCATACAGTTCGATGCTTCAAATGTAACATTTCATCAGTTTCTTCTTCAGTTCCCAACTCAACTTGCTGTACAGCAGTAACCTCTTCCTGTTGAAAGCTTCTTTGGCCATGGCAATCCTTGACCTTATTCCTTTAGTTAAGTAGACATCCTTTGTTAGCAGACTACCCAAGTACTTGAACTGCTTTACGTTTTCCAAATCCTGGTTTCCAGTTTTGATTTTCAGCGGCTCTTTATTTTCTTAAAAGTGTGTAACCCAAACGGGTAGTAAGACGCGGTGCTAAATATTATTATTTTCTTAAATCACCATCACTTTAAACTTCTCATTGTTAATCTCCATACCATATCTTCTCCCTATCTCCACTAGCTAGTCCATCAATTCTTGCAACTCCTCTTTATTTCTGGCCAGAAATGTTAGATCATCTGCAAATTTGATTGTGTTGATGACGCGCCCTCCTATGCTGAAAGGGTTTCCCCGACCAGCCATATCTCATTAGCATGATTAGTGTATACGCTAGCCCTGAATGGGTACTAAGAACCTGTGGGGAGGGGGGGAGGGGGTGATCACTGTCAACCAGACACCTTTGTCTGCGTGCCCACTGGTGGAGGCTAGAAAGTATTAATATAATTGTAAAGTCCCATAAAAACATAGTACTGCTATATTTTCTTTTTCTGACGCAAATCTGTTGTATAGTTGCCCACATCCCCATTGGTAGGGGAAGAAGGTAGGGAGGATACGTGCTTTTAGGCTATATAAAAAGAAAAAAAGATGTCATTTAAAATATTTTTGACAGTCACATTTGTACAAAACAAAGAACAGTTCACTAAATTCGTCAATTCTTCCATAAGTATTTTCACATTTGTTTATTACAATAATGAATCAAATTTGGCACTGATTAACGACCAAACTAAAAAAATATCTATAAGCCTTTGAACAAACAATAACATCTAGTACCTTTGGCCTAAGTGGAACATTAAAAATGTAATTGTCTTTCAATGGGTTCATTCTTATTTTTTCTTTTCTTTTTTACCACCGTATCTTACTATCTGTTCGGGTCATACGCATGCTAATAAAATTACTCTAATGGGGTAGAAATGAGGAAAGGAAGCATTTTAGAGGTAATATACTCGCATTTGCCTGGAAGAAGAGTGAGAAACTTTAGGAAAATCAACCTCAGTAGACCCGATTGGGACTCAAACCGTGATCTCCCCATCATCAATAGGCCAGCCTAACACAAAATGGATGCCTTATCTTGCACCAGATATTCTCAAAGTGGTGTCCACGGACCCCCAGAGGTGTCCGCCAGATCATCCAGTAAATCCGTAACATACCTTTATTTATTTTTTAGATCTTATAAAATGTTATATAAAAGAGTAAATCACTGTTATATACTAAACATAATGGAGATGTTTTCCCATATTAAAGCCCGGCCAGAAAGTGATGCTGAAAAATGTGGGGCTAGCCACCCCCTTATGCTCACATTTTTGAGAGGAGAATTTGGGCATTCACTTTATTTTAGCTTTCTGGTCAATCAGCACAAAGAACTTTCATAAAAAAAAAAAAGCAATGAAATATTTAATGTCTTTTCCAACAACTTGTTTGCTCGAGCAAGCCTTTTCTGCTCTTTTAGGTATAAAAATAGATAAAAATGGTCTTAATGTTGAATCAGACTTCAGTTTCATTCCTCACATAAATTATCAGTGATTTTAAATGTACGTTTATTTAAAAAAAAAAACATGTTACCAACAATGTACAAAATATATTACCCACATTTATTTTATTCTAATTTATGTTGTAATAATTGTGTTTACATTAAAAAATATTATGACTTTAAAATAAATTACTATGACTAATGTATCCATATAATATATAATAAATTTATTATTATCATTTTTTTTTAAATCATTTATCTTACATCTAGAGGTCCGTGAATCAGCTGTTCCGTGGTTAGAGGATCCGCGTGACTAACAGGCCTAAATTTGAGAACCACTGGCTCAGACCATCCTGCCGCTGCAACTGGTCACTATCTTTATTATTCGGCTGTCAAAATAGACATCAACTGTCAAAAGTAAGAGCCTCATAGTTCATAACACAGGATTGGCGAATAACAACATTAAGTTTAGACTTAGTAGCTTTTTGAACTGTGTAAATCACTAAGTAGTAAATCAGACACATTAGTTCAGCTGGTGGCGCTTCTGTCTATGGGGCTAAGGGTTCCGGTTTCGATTCCTGGCACGACCGAAACAATTTACAATCGGAAAATTTCACAGCTATGGATTAACCATCGTGAGAATGAGTAGTGTCTGTTTGAGTGTTAAGTTGATTTCTAAGTAGTCGTGTGTTTATATAATTATTGGGGTTTTGAAAATATTCATAAACCTCGCTTGAACATAGATCAATGTCCGCTATTTGAAAACTGAAAACTCAAGTTGCCACAATGGCAGAAATAAAAATATTACAAATGTATTTATATTCTTAGTCCTTTTTAATTAATAATGTAAAGGGAAACTATTCAGTAATCCATAACGAAATATCATTAGAAACCTTTTATAATTTTCTAAATGAACCTTTTTTAATTAATAAATAAAATGAGACAAATTTCTAAAATGCTACATTTTGGTGACTTTGAATTAATGTTGGTGGTCAAAACTGCGCTTCCTTTAAAAACTCGGGCTTTATCCTTCGTATTTTCTTTCTATTGTTTCAGTCCCCATTGAGAATATTTCATGTTCTCTTCTCTTTTGTACCTTATTTTCTTACGCCCTTCCTTTTTACTTTTTTTCCCGTTGTATTTATATCCTGTTCTTGTCTACGGAAGACAGTGAAGTGACTGGTGAGTTATTATTAGAAAGTACTTGTCGGTGATGGAGCTGTATTCCGTAACAAGCCTGTTATCATTATGTCGACAATGCTCGGGAAAACGGTTTACCTTTACACCCGGACATCACCAAGGAAACTTGAAAGAGTTTTCTTTTTTTTCTTTTTGGATTAGTCAAGTATTTTGCAAACATTTCTTAACATTGGATAATGAACTTGGTCTATTGAGTGCTTCGTTAATGTTTTCTAGATAAATAGCTTACGTAACCACTGTTTCCGGCCTTTTGTTGTCTGTAGGGTTTAAAAAATAGTAGATATTATTTGCATTTCCATATTTGATTTGAGTTTTGTCACTTGCTCATACAGATAAAGTATTGTAATCGGGGACAAATTACTCTCTCGAGGTTGTGATAAATATGGACGTTTTATATAGCAGGTACCCTCTAACCCAAAACAGCTATGCCTGTCTGTCTGACCTGCCCTAGTCTATTATTGTTATTATTATTATTATTATTATTATTATTATTATTATTATTATTAGCACCGCGTCT
The DNA here is from genome assembly GCA_902151425.1 of Timema shepardi. Taxonomy (NCBI): domain Eukaryota; kingdom Metazoa; phylum Arthropoda; class Insecta; order Phasmatodea; family Timematidae; genus Timema; species Timema shepardi. Next base: position 250,631 of record CABFVX010000402.1, read on the forward strand.
TACTAACCGTTCGGGTTATACGCACTTACAGCTAATGTGTAATGGTAGGGTGATTGTGAGATGAAATGGAGGACCTACAGTTTAACGAGGAATCCTAACCACGGTGGAGGCCTGGCATTTCCCACGTTCACGAGTTGTGATTAATACACGTCTTGTCAGAGGTGAAGGAAGGGTTTGGTAATCAGATAAATATGTGCTGGGACCGAGGATTGAGTCCCGGACCCTCAACACAGAAGTCTAACACCTTACCCCTAGACCACCAGGTCACCCCCTAAGTCTAGAACAGGCCTGGGCAACATTTTTGATTGAAGGTTAGTATTGAGAATTTAAAAGAACTGGCCGCCAAATAAAATACGATTTTTTTGTAGACTCAAATTATTATAAAAAATAATATATATACATAATAAAACTAGACAATATAAATAAAATAAAGATTCTCTAATAAAACAAAACCTAAGGCAGTGGTTACATTGGATAAGAATTCCTACGATTAGGTAAGAACATTTTCGTAAGACCGAATGGTTACATTGGACGCAAATACTTTGTACAGATACCTACAGAATCTTCAGTACGTTTGTTGTTGCAACCAAATACAATGAAGCTGTTGTCTTGAGTTTTACTTTTAGGAAATCCCTGCGCTAAAGGTTCGCTTGTTGTACAAGAAACGTGTACGGCTGAACAGTTATTTTTCATCAAGGAATATGATCGGGGAATTCACCAGATCTTTTGAAGAACTCGGGAGTGATTATCAGAAATTATGTGAACTTACTCTAATAGAAACAATCTACAATCGTTTCCATAAATATCTCCTTTCTGCAACCATTGTTATTAGTTTATCGCAGTTCTTTTTGATCATCAACACTGCTATTTTTCTTACAAAAACGGATTTAATATATATATATATATATATATATATATATATAAGTTGTAACGGGCTAATCTGGCTTAGCCCCGTTCAAATGTAAAACACGAATATTTTTTGTGTTACAAACAAGTCGTCAAGAGTTAACAAATGAGATAATAGTGTTGAATGCTACGCCCGTAACATTTGTGTGTTTGTTTACATACCTACTTCACCAACTCTTCCGTCGAGTCTGATGCCCCGCTGAAAACAACAACATCGAGGGAACTGGCTGGGCGTGACCTCAGGCAAGAGCTCCGCGCCGGACAACGAACTACAATCAACTGAAAGCGCCGTGAACGATGTTGGCCGACGCGAGTCAATGTTCCAGAATAAAAAGGATCTTTTCCCCTTCTCTTCACCCCATCACGTGGGGTTCTCATAGTATATATTCGCTGGGCCGCTTGGAAGAAA
>CABFVX010000402.1:253138-301382 GCA_902151425.1 Timema shepardi
CTCGTATGTAACGGGACTTGAACTTGCCCTATGTAAGTCATAACTAAACGTGCGCAGCCAACATGCCTTGTGATTGAGGGACCAGTAACGTAACTCAATTGTCTGAGTTAGTCCTTCTGGCGCCTCACGCCCCTTGTTGGCCTAGACTTAGGCAATGCTACCTAAAATCTTACTTAGTCTGTATAGACTGTTCTTATTGAGATTACGTGCTGAATATTTATCATGTATCATGTTGTTTCATTAAATTGCAATACTTCTATTTACATCCTTTTTCTTTTTACTTCTCTATATGTATGTATGTGCACCCCTGGGGCTACTATGGTTGATCTTGGTGAAACCACAAACAACCAATAATGAAACCCCAAAAGTAATAGGACTTGGTGCACCGAAAAATTATAAGACTTCGTGCGAGCTTGTAATAAAATATTCTTACACGTAAAAATTCGTACTATTCATTTTTTGTACGAATACTAACTTATCCAATGTAACCGTGGCCTAATGAGGCGAATGCAATATTTTTTTTATAATTTCTTTTAATATTGGTAGCACTTGATATTCTTAATTTTAAAACTGCTTATAAATGTTCGACGGTAATGATTGATCATAAGGATCTCTTATTATTGAGATTATAGAAAATGTTTGTTCACGTATATAATTTGGTCCAAAAATAGCCAGAATTTTTTGAGCAAAATCTTGAATATTTGTGAATTTTTCAAAAGCAAGATGATTGTAAAATATACCTATAACTTCGCGGTGCTACATTTCTCTTGAATATGGATTAAACTGCAGTTATATAATCTCAATATAAAGTTAACTCTTTGATTTTTTCGAATAGAAATTGTATATACTTTCATAAGAATGTATTTTTTTTAAATCCTGGTATTTTAAGCACTTTTTTTTAAGGTAGATTATAACTTGAAGGCCGCATAAAAATACGTGACTGGCTCCATGCGACCCACGGACTGTAATTTTCCCAGAGCTGGACGAGAGTCAATGATAGATTTTGTTAAAAAAAAAAAACCAAGCAGCTGGAGTCTGTTGGCAAAGAGTGTGCCAACTTCTGCGGGTAGAGGCTGTCTTGTGGTCAACACAACCAGCCATTAATCTCAGTTTTATCTACTGGAGCCGCTACTTTTTCATTCATGTAGCTCCTCATTTGTTCTCACAAGGCTGAGAAAAATCCGGAAAAGCCAGGGTTCAAACTCAGGCCTTATGGATGGATTATAGCCAGGAGCATTGACCAATAGGCCACACAGGTGGTCGATAATGACTAATACCTAATAATAATTATAATATCGTCTTTATTTGGACGAAGTTAAGGCCAGTGCCTTTTCTTACAACAAACTAAATGTCGTTTAAAATAATTATTAAGAATTAAGATTCGTCTGTAATTTTGAAGAGGTTCAAACTAAATAATTGTTCTTAGCTATATTATACAAATGTGAAGACACCAACTGCGGAAACCATGTTATTTGTTAAGTTTTTCAGAAAAGTATTTAACCTATTTTATTAAATTATAGTAACTTTTTACCCGCATTGGTGGTCGATTGGTCTAACGCATCGCTCTCAAGTTAGACTGCGATTACCGGTGACGCGTAGAGAGGGGTTCGAATCTAGGTTGGGTGAACTAAGGAGGAGTTTTTCAAAATCCTCTCCCATTCACCTTTTACACAAATGTGGGTACGTTTCTTTTAAAATTCTACCTTCCCCATTCCTATTCTATTAGCGTGATTAATGTATTCTTATAACTCAAACGGATACCAAGACGAGGGTAAAAATATATTGTAAAGATAAGAACTTTAAAAGTCATAAAACCCGTACCGGTGGGCACACGAACAAAGGCGTCAGTCTCAACTAGTATGATTTCCTGTAACGGAGAGGTAAAGATTAGAATCACATCCGAGTGTGCTGAGGGTGATTTATTTTTCAAAATGGTTACCCACGCTACCTCCTCGCAAATGCGGTCACATTTCCTTCAAATTCTAAAATCTTCATTCTTATCCCATTGATTTGGGTATGCTGACAGCCTGAACTAGTTGTAAGACGTGGTATTAAAAACTAACTTTTAGATAAAATATGTAGGTAGTATTTTCTAGAATTTTATGCCAAAACCACAAACTGAAAACAAAATTAAATGAAAACTTAATTTACGTGCTATGTCTATGTAAACACCTCCCAATGAAGTGTTCACTAATATTTCTGAGTTTAAACATCACCTCAATATTCGACAACATGTTCAGCTTCGTCAGACATTTTGTTTGTTGAAAGTGTGTTTAAAAGTATTCGCACATATTTTACAGTTCTGTTTAAAAGATGTATACCGCCATTTACGACATACCTCGTCTATGGCGTCATCACTCCCGGTTTTATTTGTGTTTTATACCCCATCTCAAGGCTGTAGTTTCCTTGAAATATACAGGTGTAACCAGTGCTCAAATCGGAGAAAACTAGAACTACCGTCCGTCTGGAAGCGCCGAGAGATTCTCAACTGTTTTAAAATAAAAGACGAGCATAAACAAGGCAGCTCAAGAATTTTATGCCCTTTAGGCGAGACTTAAAATTGTGCCCCAGTTGTATTCTGAATAATATAAATAAACTGCACATACTACGTGACGCAAAATAGTAATAATTGGGTGCCAAAATACCGGACCAAAAGAAAAATAATGAAAAAGAGATAGATAAATTAAAAATATGTGTTGATACTCCCTCTCTCTCTTCCTTAAACGATGTTTGCTATAATATTTATTATTCCTTCCTCCCTTCCTTTTTTCTTAATAAGGTTATTTTCCGAATCTTTTAATTAAATATGAAAGTGATTCACCGACCAGGCGACTCCTTAATATCGGATAAAATATTTAGATGTTATTTTTTATTTTTAAATAGTCATAATTGTAATCTTATTTATTTTAACTCTATTTTAACACTAAAAGATTAAATTGGGTTGGAATGCCCCCTAAAACCACATGCGGCCAGCTAGCTCTAAGTCTGCTGCTCGCCCTTCGAGACCTTTGAAAATAAGAAAAATAAAAATTATAAAAAAATATTTGTCACTGGAATTTCGGACTGATGATTTTCCACAGTCGCTGAATGTTCATGGAGCACATATTTTTGTGAATATTTGTCTGTTTTCTTTAATGAAAAATAACAAAACTCCAGAAAGGTCAGGATTAACTGATCACCACCCATCTTCAATTTTTAAAATTTGGCCAGCTCAAGACATTTTACCAAATTTTGATGATTTTCTATCATTTAAATGATGCCAAGGGTTCACTTTAAAAAAAGGTATGTAACAATTAAGGAATTATGATTTTTTTATTTTAAATTTTTTATATTTAATTATATATGAATATTATATATTATGCAACGTTTGTATTGGAATATTTTAATTCATATCTATTTTCATCGGGTATGGATGAGGAAGGTGTAATCTTAGAAAGAACGTGCCCACATTTTCGTGGAGGATGAGTGGCAAACATTTATTGTATTTATTTATTTGAGGTATTTAGCGATCACTTTCTGAACCGATTGATCTGTCAGCCCAAGAGTATTTCTATGAGCGAGAACGAAAGAGCCTACAAATTTTGTCGAGAAAGGTATTTCCACATCCTTTCCAGGGTTCTTTTATATGCCACAATCACCATGGAATCAATGGTTTTACTTCCCCTTCGAAGGAAGTTGTGCTACGAATTTGTATCGTCAAGAAAAATTCGTAGACCTTGGCTGGTTTTGAACACACAAAAATTGCACGCACTTTACCCCAAGAACACTGAGGTAGAATTGACCCTAGTTGATAAACGTGTTTAAGTGTCTTATATATTCAACTTTCTTTAACATTCGTCGGACAAAACTACAGATTTTGTTATCTGATAATTATTTCTTCCGACCAAACGACTATTAAATACTTAATCTAAGAGCAATGGGCGAGTAGGTTTGTGCAGAGGAAGTGTGCCTGCATTAGTTTAGAGATAAAATGGGAAAACTTCGAGAATAAATCCCATTTGTAAAACTACTCCCAAGTGAACTCCACAAAGATTCGAACCTCAAAGACCCCAATCAATGGTGACCAAGAGCAGCGCGAGTCTAACGCCTTAAGTGACATCTGATTTTAAAAATCCACTACAGCTCAATGTCAGTCTGGGCTGTATGCATTCTAATAAAGCTTATGTAGTCAATTAAGAGATAAGGTTGAGTTTTATAGGAAATGTATACACATTTACGTGGCGTAAGAATAAGAAACCCACTTAAGTGGCCACGTGGTTTAGTAGACTAGACTGACAATGACGGAGAGATTGAGGTTTGAATCTCAGTCGGGTGTACTGAGGCTGGTTTTCCCAAAATGATATTCCACTCTCACTCCACGCAAGTGCGGGAACACTTCCTCTAAATATAGTCTTCCTAATCCCTAAAGCCATTAACGTAATTAATACATCAGCGTATAGCCCGAACAGTTAGTAAGACGCGATGCTAAAAAAAATCTAAAAAAACACCTCAGTAACGTGGCATGCATTCCTACCCCACCCCTCACCCACAACCCTCGCCATTCACCGGCCAATCGTAGTGGATGAGCCTGATATTTCTAGTCTGTGTTTCCGTTGTTGCGGGTGATTAAATATTAAAAAGATACCCGAAGTTTCAGACATTAGGAACAGGAAGATAATCGATACAGCACGAGATATAAGATAGTAAGTTAATGATTATTTTGGTGGGGTTTGCCCAATATTTGCAGAAACCTGATTCCACATGAAGTTTATGAACGCACACAAATTCGTCCAATAAAAGGATTTTTTTATATATATTTTTCAATTTCCTTATATATTTGTCCTGATATCTTATGTTACCACAAATCAGAACTTTTTCTGCTCTGTTCATATTATAAAGTGCCTTCTATATAGTTAATCTAAAAATCTTACACATAAACTTTCTGGAATATAAACATATACTACTACTAAAACTACTTGTCCGGTTATTGATCATTACCAATTTACCTCGACCTGTGTATGTTAGCAGCTCTGTCTACTATAATTATATCAATACCATTATTAATTTATGATAGCTTATAACTATACTTGCGACTCTTTCACTATTGAAGTTTATTTATTTTAGCAACGCGTCTTATTACCCGTTCGGGTTATACGCTTAAGTACTAATTACGCTAATGGATTATGAATTAGGAGGGTTGAATTTAGAGAAAGTGAACCCCAATTTGCGTGGAAGGAGAGTGGAAAACCATTTAGGAAAAATCACCCCCAATTCACCCGACCGAGATTCGAACCTCGATCTCCCCGTCCTTGGCAGTCGAGCTCAGTACGACTAGCGCGTTAGCTAACTACGCCACCGAGGCCGGTTGCCTATGGAAGTTATTTTGACTATATACATTTTTTTTCTTTTGATATGCCTGCTTTGGACTTAAATCTAACTTAACCTAACTTATATCTAGTGCCGTCGTCTACACAATCAGTTTATATATTTTCCTTGTAGGGAGTCCCATTTTCTTTTTCTTCTCTGGTCATTTCTTACCGTGGCCAGTCGACATCCCTGGAGTGCTCGATAGCTCCAGCCCAGCATCACGCTTGTTTCCAAGCGGGCGGGGCTCTTCCAGTAAGGAACAACTTCCGACGTCTCATCTGTATCCACTTACTTTCCTTCTCCCCTAGCCGGTATTCCAGGCGTTCTTGGAAGATATGCATAAATATACCCTCACTTGACTCAGGCATCAGTATTGTTTAGCATTGTCCGCCAGTGACGGGTAGCTATGGATTCAAATCCTGGCCAAGGCAAAATGCAGAAAACCTGGACAATTGAAACGTGGTGAAAAATAATCTGGATTCACATGTATTTAGTTATATACCGTCTAAGGGCCAGTTTCATAGTCAGACGAACCTGTTCCATTCCATTTTGATCTATAGTATGATTTTGGTAGGAAGAACAGTAGATTTAGTTAATAAATTTATTAAACAATTTTAATATATTCATGCTTCAAATCATGTTATCTGAAGCTGTCACTTTTGATAGATAGTATCAATAACTATAAAATAGTAGGTGACCTGGTGGTCTAGAGGTAAGGTGTCGGACTCCTGTGCTGGGGGTCCGGTGTTCAATCCCCGATCCCGGCACAGATTAATCTGATTACCAAACCCTTCCTTCACCTCTGACAAGACATCTTGTGAATGTGGGGAATACCAGGCCTCCACCGTGGTTCGGATTCGACGTTAAACTGTAGATCCTCCATTTCATCTCACTATCACCCTACCATTACATATTAGCGTAAGTGCGTATAACCCGCACGGGTAGTAAGACGCGGTGCTAATAATAATAACTATAAAATAACACAAATAATAAAGTTAATGTTATCTATGTTGATATCAAATAAAAATGTTTGCAAATAGACAGATTTCATTTATTGGTCCCATGGCAAAACCGGCCCTGTGGTATAATGGTCGGTGCACCTGGTTACGAACCTAAGAGTCCGGGGTTCTATTCCCGGCTGGAACTATGGGAATGGGTAATTTCCCGAAGGGATAATTATTCCAGCGGTTAGTTAGACTTAATGTTAGGTTTAAGTGTTTCCTCTGGTTCCACACCCTCAGGCCTTTTTCTCTAGCAGAAGTCTATTATATAGTAGGATATTGATAGGAAAAAGGACCTTTCAGAGAGTAATTCCTACCGTGAGTGGAGTTACTTCCTATCACCATCATCTCACCTTATCGGGATATAGAAAGAGCCTCCACGGAAAGGATGTACTATTAGTACATTTGAGCATCCCCTGAGCAACGGTACATTAGTACTGGATAATCTTTCTACAAACTGTTAGCTTGTGTGACCCATTCCAACGGTGGACAAGAATCATAAAATCAATTTTTTTAATGCGTTCTATTTGACCCTGTTTCCGAGTTATAGTAATATTTGTACTTGAATTTTAAGGATATGTTGACCTTGGTTGTTTTGAGGTAAAGTGCTCGCCTCATCACCCGATGTTCGTAGGTTCAGCTCCAGCTGAGGTCGATGGAGTTTTCTTGAGCAATATAAATTCGTAGCACAACTTCCTTTGGAGGGGAGGTAAGGCTGTCGGTCCCATGACAGTTGTGGAATGTAAAAGTACCCTGGAACGTATATGAAAAGATCTTTCCCGGTCAAGTTGGTAGACCATTTCACGCTATATCAATGAATTTCAGTATGGAGAGCATCGGGGAACGACCGCACTTCCTGGATACCCCTATTACATGGGATATCCACCAGATGGTGCAGGCAGCAATAACCAACTGAAGGGCAGAGGAGTGCATGCTTAACGCCGGACGGATAGAAACTACATCAAACCAACCTTCGGCTTGTTTAATTCAGAAGAAGAATGTGGAGCGGCTTAACATTATAGGAAGTGCTCAAAATGGCTACATTCGGCCTGAATGCAAGCCTGCAGTCTTCATGTCGTAGAATGATGCACTCTTTCAAAACATATCAGGTGTTTGGAATAGACAGGAATAACCCATAGAACATACTGAGTAGGCCTAAGTTATACAAACAGTTTAGTGGGATCAGTCGGCTCTAACTTGGAAACAAGGTAAAATGGGGCAAATGTTTATATGAACTTTTTTAGTTGTTTTTGTCTCTCTTGTCCACCTCCGAAGTGTGTCTCACATGTTACAGTGCACCCTGTGTAAGCTAATTAATTGGGTTAATGTGTTAGGGGTGATAAAGGTATAGTTTAGAGGATATGTACCAAAATTAGTGTAGTGAAAGAGTGGAGAAATTATTTCGGAAAAGCCACTCTCGGTACATATGGCTGATAATAGAACCCGACCTCCCCGCCACCAGCAAACTAGCCTAATTAGTCTCCTGGGCCTCTTCCTTGACGCAAATCTGGATACATTTAATCTAAAATACATACTCCTCATAATGTAAATATGGTCATAGCCCAAACGATTAATAAGACGTTAAGCACGTAAAAAATAAATAGTATCACTGGGGTAGTTATACGAGCGGTTGGCACGTCTGATTTTGATTCCAGAGTTTGACCATAGCGTAGAAGAAAATTATTATTAATATTATTACTATTACTACTATTATTATTATTATTATTATTATTATTATTATTAGCACCGCGTCTTACTACCCGTTCGGGTTATATGAACTTGTGAGAGGAAATGGAGGACCTACAGTTTAAAGTAGGATCCGAACCACGGGGGAGGCCTAGCATTCCACACTTTCACAAGATGTCTTGTCAGAGGTGAAGGAAGGGTTCGTAGAAGAAAATAATAACATCCTTGTGGAATAATTTACAGCACAATTTTCTTGTAATAAGAATATTATTAATTGACAGCTAGAAAATTTACTAGATTTACTTTATATACGTCCGGTCATCTTACCTGCATTTATCACTTTTGATATATATCATTAATATCCATAAAATAGCAATGATATTAATAATATAGTATAATGTTATCAATGTTGGCCACAAAAGCGTTTGTATTTTATTAAAGGCTCTTTCTATGATAATTGGACTGTAAAAATATTATTTGCCAATCACAAAATGAAAACACGATTGTTGTCTATGTCCTATACTTTGGGACGTGCAAAATCGATAAAGTGCGTCTTGTCCAAATTCACGACATTCCATTATAGATGAAGAACTCTGTAAATAATATTTTAATCAAGAGAAACAATTTATTTGTAGAATGGTTGATTTAGTAGCTTCCCAACTATACTGCCTCTGAAGACATGTATTTCTTTGTCTGCAACAATAGAAAGAAGAAATATTTTTTAAGCAAATTCAGGAATATTTCTATTAAAAAAAGTGCATACATTAAATATACAGCTAAAAATTAAATAAATAACAACCACTTTGGTGGCCACGTGATCTAACACGCTACTCTTGCAGTAGATTAGACTGTCGAAGATGGAGAAATCGAGGTTCAAATCTCAGTGGGTGTTCTGAGGAAGATTTTCTTTATATGGTGTTCCACCCTCCCTCCACACAAATGTGGGTACACTTCCTATAAATATAGCTTCTATAATCCCTTAAACCATTAGCGTAATTAGTAAATAATCGTATAACCCGAACGGGTACTAAGAAGCGTTACTAAAACAAATTGCTCACATAATATGTGGATAACAACAACATACTTTCGTGGACTGATATAATAAGACGGTTCGGAAAGTGCCTAAAAAACATGGCCTACTTATTAACAAATTAATATAAGCGGCAAGGGCCAAGCAAGTGAAGGGAAGGGTAAAGTCTGATTTCGGTAGGAAGACAGTAGAAAATTTCTGGAAAAGTTACTAGATTTCAAAATGTATCCCTACGCCAAAACATGTGATTTGAGAGACCATATGTTTAGTAGCTGTCACTTTTGACAAGCAAAGTTTTGAAAACAAGAAAAATTATAATAAAAAAATAAATTACAATTTTAATTATTTTTTTAAATAAAATATTTTTTTAAAAAAACAATTCTTTTACATATGATTTGAAAGACCATATGTTTATCAGCTGTCACTTTTGACAAGAAAAGTTTTGAAAACAACAAAAATTATAAAAATAAAAGTAAATGACAATTTAATTTATTTTTATTAAAAATAAAACATCTTTTAAAAATGTGACTTTTTACTTTTTTTCATATGTGTAATAGGGTAAACATTAAAAGAAGGATAGAAGGGTAAGGCCTACACACTTACTAGGAAACTGTAGGCCTCAACGTTCACAATTAAAACATACAACACATAATTTTGTAATTTTTGAGGTACTTCAGTCCCCTTGTTCAGCAGATTAGAGTAAAACACAGATTGGACTATTCACTATGGCATATGTGTATTATTAATGGTTAGACAGTTTAATATGTTAGAAGTGTAAAAGCTTAGCTCGACTTGATGTTTTGATAAGGTAATGGTTTTTATAATATTTTAATCTCCGTAAAAACATGTTAGCAAATTCAGTAATTAGTTACTATCACCCCTGGACTTGTCTGAAGGTGTAGTAATAACTTATTTCACATTATCACCAGAGTTAAACTCATATTCATCATCGTCGCCTAGGTTGATTATTAAAGGCGGGTGTCTGTCATTCACACCCATCTTCATCTTCTCTCCGAATCTTCAATCTTCTTGAATGGGTTTCTCGCGGTGGTCCACATGCTGACTCCATCTAAAAAAATGTATATGTATCCACAACTCATTCATAACACAAAACATAGGTTAATAAGGGAATAACTGTGGCTGGTGACCTGGTGGTCTAGGGGTAAGGTGTCAGACTTCTATGCTGGCGGCCGGAGTTCAATCCTAGGTCCCGGCACAGATTTATCTGATTACCAAACCCTTCCTTCACCTCTGACAAGACATCTTGTGAATGTGAGGAATGCCAGGCCTCCACCGTGGTTCGGATTCCACGTTAAACTGTAGGTCCTCCATTTCATCTCACAATCACCCTACCATTACACATTAGCGTAAGTGCGTATAACCCGAACGGGTAGTAAGACGCGGTGCTAATAATAATAATAATAACTGTGGCTGATTGCAAATTAGTATCTGTGAAAGGATCCTGTGACTTATCAAGGTAACCCATTAGCATTGTCGCCCTCTTAGAGCATCAAATCATGTGAACCAAGGCGTAAAGGTGTACAAATGTTAGCTAAGGATGACAATTTAATACAAGAATTGGACCTATGCAAACATATTTAACACTTTTAACAATTGTGCTCAGTGATACTTTCACCCAGATACACAAATAATTTGAACTCCATTAATTTCATCCATTTGTTCAATGAAGACTAGCTTCCTTTGACATGTATGTCACTGTCTCTGATGGCCAACAAGACAGTATCCAATGACACGTGTTTCCTGAGAATGATCAATAAAAGGCACATAATTGGGTATTTTGCGCTTCAATAAAAAAACATGTTACAAATTGCAGCTAATGTAAATATATTCAATAGTTTTTATAGTACAATTTATGCCTCTATTGCTGTTAAGGCTCGCATTAGCTTATATTTGTAAATAAAGGAAAGAGGGAAAGAGGTCAAGTAAGTAAGTAAGAGTTTTGTGAATAATCACTGGAACCAACATTGACGATACATTCTGTAGATAGCTTGATGTATATAATCTCTTGTAAACTCATCTACTGCTTGAGTTGAAACGCCAGGAGTTGGTTTTCTGATTCTCTTCTTCTCTCTAGAGAGAGTCTGATTATTTTTATGACACCCGCCTCGGTGGCGTAGTTGGCTAACGCGCTAGTCATGTTGAGCTCGACTGCTGAGGATGGGGAGATTGAGGTTCGAATCTCGGTCGGGTGAACTGAGGGTGGTTTTTCCTAAATGGTTTTCCACTCTCCTTCCATGCAAATGCGGGTTCACTTCCTCTAATTCAACCTTCTCAATTCCTAATCCATAAGCGTAATTAGTACTTAAAAAGCGTATAACCCGAACGGGTAGTAAGACGCGGTGCTAATATTAATATTATATTATTTTATGATACCAATACCCAACGCTAATAGTGTTAATTCGCTTGAGTATAAAAATAAATAACTTTTATTTGAAACAAATATTTGTTTGCCTTTTTTTTATAAGGTTTACAAATAAATTATTTGTTTATGGTTTATAATGATCGGTTCTAATAAGTTAAACGTAGAAATGTAATGCATTTAAATTATAAATCAGTATGTACACTATTGTAGCTGATGTTGCCACAATAGTGTAAATGACAATATTACATCTATATTACATTATAAGTCCGTAAAATTAATAATATAAAGACAAATTATTAAGTAATACATAAGGAGGCAGTGTTAAAGGTGTTATTAATTTTTTTAATGAAATATATATAATAAATCAATCAAATAAAACATATTTCTATAATGTCAAATGTTGGTAACTTCCGATTAATGTTGGTGAATTCTATTGTTCTTCCTATAAAAATTGGGCTTTCCCAATAGAAGGACCTGCCCCGATTCCCCTCTTTTCCCTTTACCTCTAGAACCTAGCTGACTTGAAAAATCAAGACTTATACCAAAGTTTAGGGGTGGGGGTGTAAGTGGCGCGAGAAAAGGGCAGTGTGTTTGCATTTTTTTAAAAATATTTATATTGGTCAAAATAAATAAAACGTTGCTCCAGTAACATAGAGTTTAATTTTCATCGCAGTTCTTGAATACCTGTCAAAGGTGTTCTGGAATGTAATGGCAACTTTTTTTTCTTAATTTAAAAAGTTGTTGTCATCTAATGCCACTATGATTATGGCAGATATTCCACAACAGTTAATATCACCATGTGAAGAAAATTATACTTTATGTTTGTACTGGAGCAATATTTGATTTACTTTGACTAAAAAAAAAGTTTTGCTATAAAAACTGCAAAAACACTGACCTTGACTCGCGCTCCCTACACTTCCACCTTAAATCTTGCAAATGAAACAATGTGTGAGCCATTCCTTAGCTGACAGCTGTTTCTACGAATCCAACTCACGTGCACATCACGCATCTTGTAGCACGCTGTATACGAGCAAAATATATATACTGTCTCTACAGAACTTCAGACTCTGGTACAAGAAATTCAATCGCTTAGAAACAAGTCCGGAGAGTGCTTTAAATGCATTATTTGAATATTTTTTGCACCCTCCACTTCCTGTGTCCTTAAAAATAGTACAAGTTGCGGAACACATCGCAAACACATGCATGTAAGGAATAACGTATGTTGTTATTAGGTTTTGGAGAAGGACGCACTGAACCCATTACTATCATTATTATTATTAGCACCACGTCTTACTACCCGTCCGGGTTGTACGCACTTACGCTAATGTGTAATGGTAGGGTGGTTGTAAGATGAAATGGAGAACCTACAGTTTAACATGGGATCCGAACCACGGTGGAGGCCTAGCATTCCACACATTCACAAGTTGTGATTAATACACGTCTTGCAAATTACTTTTTAAATTGATATAAAATATATAAATATATAAAACTACTTAACTATTAACGCTAGACATGATAATGTGCATTGTTGTCAAATATTACATTTAATCATTTTATCAACCGACTTGGTTAAAATATTTTATTTATTTATTTCATATACATTGAAAATTGCACGAATTAATTTAAAAAATCGGGAACAAAATAGTTTGTGATATGTCTTATTTCATCCCACAACCTCCACCCAACTTCAATCTTGGCTGTCACTGATAAAGGGTGGAGATGAGAAGGGTGGTTTTTAAAGAGATGCGCTCGCACAACCATGGCGATAAACCTGCTAAAGCTCAAATAATTAGAGAATATTTTACTACGAACACAATAAATTGAATTTTCTTACCATTAGATTATGTGAGAAGATTATTAGTGGTGCAATTTTTAGACAAGTTATTAAAGTTAAGCAATTAATTCAATTTAATTCCTCTAGGACTCCTGGGAATCAGAAATGAAATGGGGGTGACCTCTCTTTATGTTAATAAGACTGAAAAAGTTATTATTGAAGATAAATCATATAAATTTGTATCATTATTAGTAATATGTGCTCTTGTCTTAAGATAGGTCTATTTCTTTTGTCAGTGATCTTAGACCACCAATGAGCCCTGTCCTCTGCCTTCTTCTTCGGCTTTCAGAATTTTCTTCTTTTCTTCTTCCTAAACTCTTCTTTCCCTCAACCGTTCCTTCTATGACGTCGTGAAGAAGAGATTTCTTCATAAGGATGTGTCAGTTTACTTTGAACCAAAGAATCACACCCAAAATGGTTATCTTCTCACCCATTCATCTTAGGACTTGTTCATTTGTCACCTTGTTTGTACACC
This sequence comes from Timema shepardi, assembly GCA_902151425.1. Lineage (NCBI taxonomy): Eukaryota > Metazoa > Arthropoda > Insecta > Phasmatodea > Timematidae > Timema > Timema shepardi. Next base: position 266,894 of record CABFVX010000402.1, read on the forward strand.
TGATATTCTCAAGTCTTCTCCAACCCCACATTTCAAAGCTATCCGAGTATTTCTTTTCCATATTCCTAAGAGTCCAAGTTTCTCCTCCATACAGTGCGATGCTCCAAATGTAGCATTTAATCAGTTTCTTCTTCAGTTGCAAACTCAACTTGCTGGTAAGCTGTAACCTCTCCTTGTTGAATAATTCCTTGGCCATGGCGATTCTCGATCTAATTTCCTTTGTCAACAGACTTCCCGGCTACTTGAACTGCTCTATGTTTTCCAACTCCTGGTTTCAAATTTTGATTTTTGGTGGCTCTTTATTTTTTGAAATTGCCATAACTTTTTGACCTCTCAATTTTGATCTCTATGACACAGTGATCTTCTCACTATCTCCTCCACCAGATGGTTCATCATTTTCTGCAACTCTTCTTTATTTTTAGCTAGCAATTAATGCTTTGAGGAAGGTTATATTTAGAGTAAGTGTACCTGCATTTGCGTAAAAGAAGATTTAAAACCCATTTTGGGAAAACCACCCTCAATACACCCGACCGAGATTTTAACCTCGATCTCCCAGTCTACGACAGTCTAGTCTACCACGACTTTGAGAATAGTGCCCTAGATCATGCAGCCACCGAAGTGGGTTGAATTATTATTGATTTAATTAATAATAATATTACAATTGAAATAATTAAAATAATTGATCCAATAGTTTGAATTAAGCAGTATTTTAATGCAGATTTAGGTCGTAATACGTTATAAGTTGAAGAAATTAAAAGAATGAAAGATCAATTTCATGCGAAAAACTACTCTATTGAGATTCGAATCACGAACTCTTCAATTCCAGGTAATCCAGTCTAGTGCAAACCTGACGTCATGGACCACGTGCCCTCCAGATGCGTGTTTGAATCAAAAGGTTTGATACAAGTGAACGAGAGAGAGAGAGAGATAAGTGTCAGATTTTAATATCTTTTTTAATGATCGGAATATTGCTCCTCCGTAGTTCGCGTTCGTCGCTCCTGTTGTCTGATCACGTGGTTCTAGAGGAGTTCGCTCACCTGCCTCCTCTTGTCTCGCCGGCTGATGCCAGTTCTGTCCGGAGCGAGCAGACACATTTCCCTCTCTGTTGTTTTTATTTGTTGTGGCGGGGGAACCTCCCTCACTCAGAACTCAGAGCGCTGCGCCAATAAAATAACTTTACCTGCAATCCCATTTTTTATAAAACGAGCCTTTTAGAAACTACAAAACACACACATATATATATATATATATATATATAGATAGATAGATAGATAGATAGATAGATAGATAGATAGATAGATAGATAGATAGATAAATAGATAAATAGAGAGAGAAAGAGAGACGTCAACGTTGATAAGATTTCTCTTGATAGCCTAATATCTATCAAAAGTGACAGCTACATATGTTTATTTATTTTTTTATTTTTAGCACCACGTCTTACTACCCATTCATTACATTAATGTGTTAGGGATTAGGAAGGTTTGATTTAGAGGAAGTGCACCCATATTTACGTGGTGGGAAATTGGAAAATCATTAAGCAAAAACCACCCTCAGTGCACCCGACCGGGATCGAACCCTGATATTCCCGTCTTAGGCAGTTCAATCTAACATGAGAGTAGTGCGTTAAACCATGCGGCCACCGAACTGGGTGGCTTACATATATTACACCCCAACAACAAAACTTGCTATTTCACGAATCGGGCAAATTTCTACCTATTTTAGTGAAATGGCCCGTTCTATTGACCATTTCTCTAACTGCGTAAAAATTAAATTAACTCTTGCGCATTTCATGAACTAAAACGTATTGCACTATCTACTACAAGTTTAACTTAAATCCGTTTCTAGATTATATATTAAACTAGACCAACCTAACTTAACCTAACCTTCTATTCTAAAACTATTAAAAGTTAAAACAACTTTAAAAAAAACTGTTTTTCGCCTGTCTATTTCATGGACCTGGCAAAAACTCATCTAGTTTATTAAATGGGTAACGATTAGAGCTGCCCAGTTTATGAACTGGGTATCACAATTCTAGCACAATTCATGAACTATACTACTTTTTTTAGCACAGTTTGTGAAATGGTCAGGAGAAGAGGCCAGTTCACGGAACGGGCAGAAATTTTCCCGAGTCATGAAGTGGGCAGATTCACGAATGGGGTGTGACATATGCCAGATGATGATAATAATTATCTTCAAATAATACTTATTACTAGCAGGTCTCGCCTGTTTAGCCACCACCCTAAAGCTGTGCGTTAATTTTTTATTTGAGGATGCTAGTATGTAATTTGAGTCGATGCGCCTGCATCAGACGTGACCAATATCTCTCTTTAGCCTTGACGTCATTTGAGGACAGTGTTGTAGGTTTCAATGCATGCTGGGTTTTTTTGTATGTATATAATGTGCTAAGTGGTGTAATATAATAAATAAGTTTATTCTTTGAACACTAACATAACCTCGAACTGTTATAAAACACGCTGGAGAGCGGCCATGTTTGATCGGACCAAGGTCATCAATATAAGAAGTCAAGACGAGTGCGCTGTGTCCGTGATAGAGCAATCTCATCTAGTAGATGACCTTGACAGTAGTGAAAGCGTCAGAAACACAAAACGAATTAAGTGCATGGATGGTTTTAAAAGTCCTCTCATAAATTAGTTCAGCTTTAGCAAATTTGACTTTCATCCCGGAAAGTAAGGGTTCGAATTCCGGCCGGGATTTCTGAAATGGATTTTTCACGCTTCCTCACAAGGCGGTTACAGGTGTATTTCTGAACTTTAAAAAAAAAAATAAGATAGTTCTATGACCTTACTTCTTACAATTTAATTCAAGTCTTGTTAATTCTGTATCCTAAAGTTATTCCCATTTATAGTTTGAATGTCTTTTTTCTTAACTACACTCTGGTTATAAATCTTATATACTAACTAGCCCGCTTATCCCCATTTATTCACCAAGAGTTCTCACTAGTTGGTCCGCCCCGGTACCCTCCTCCGCTGGCCCTCCCAACGATCCCTGGATCGCAAATCCCCAGGGTCGTCAGAAAATCCATCGGAGACTGACTAAGGATTTAAAGAGATTTTTAAGATATATATCCTTAAATATAAATACAGGCACAAGAGCTTACGTATTTAAATTCAAATAGTGTGGCCTTACTAACGTGCGTCGACCTTGGGGGTCTTGGCGTGAAGGGCTCGTGGTGTTTGTGATTTTAAACGCATCCGAGGTCAACGGGTTTTTTCTTGAGCTAAAAAAAAATCTAAAAATCCGTAACGCAACTTTCTTCGGATGGGAGTTACAGGCGTTGGTCCCATGTTTATTGTGGCACGTAAGAGATACCTGCTGAAAGGTATGTGGAAATCAGGGAGTCAAACCTCAACCAGAACTAATAACCGAAATTAAGAGGTTTTTTTAAGTAACCGGAATATGAATCCCAAAAATTAAATTGCTTGAGAACCAAAATCAAAATTGGAATTGATATATTTTTAGGTTCATAAAGGTTTTTAATTATTTTTTTAATTAATTTATATAATTGCATTTTAGTCCCTTCTTTCTTTAACTTAATTTTATTTTGAAATACTCTATTTTACTTTTTCTCCGAATTTGTGTCATTGTATTTTGTATTTTTATGTAAAATAATATTTATTTTGTTTTAATTTTTTGAAATGTGTATATGTTTCTAGCAACGAATTGTATAGTGGTAGTATGACTATTTAATAAAAAATTAAAAGAACCAGAACCGTAACCTAATTAAGAACCTAGACCAGAACCAGATTCTTAAAATAGGTGTTTAGAGGACCAGAACAAAAAACATAATCGTTAGGTATTTCAGTTTGACTCCCTGGTGGAAATAACTTTCCGGCAAAATTGGTAAGCTCATTCTCGCTCGCGCGTGTAGTTTCAGTGTGGAAGACAACGGAGAACCACCACACTTTCTGAACTCCCCTATTACATGGGATTTCTACCAGACGGTGCAGGCAGCACTAACCAGCCGAAGGACTAAGTGCAGGATCAGCTAAGAATGGATGGAAAGCGCATCAAACCAGCCTTCAAGTTGAAGATTTATCAATCAATCAACTAAATTTTTTTAGCACCATCTCTTACCATCCCTTCGGGCTATACGCTTATGTACCAATTTCACTAATGGTTTTAAAAATTTGGGAGGTTATATTTAACTGTTAAAACCCCGATTATGTTTTTAAAATACCTTAATTTGCTTCAAACGTGTTTTTACATTTTTTAAATCTTGCCAACTTTTTTTGAAGGGACTTTCCTCCAAACCACCGCAGCTAGAACTCCCTCCCCCCACTTTTTTTAAAAAAAGAGTACAGCATTGTCTCCGGGGATCGAACTAAGTATATTTAGATCCATCGTCGACTTCTCCACTAATAACATAAAAATGTATATTTTTTACAGCATCATCTCAATAGTACCAATTCATCTTTTTTTTTTATCACTATCATACCACGGAGATGCAGCCTACAACCCAAAAAGAAAAATCCGTATAAATACTCCCAAACCGACTTACTGAGTCTGTGTAAGAGTTGGGAAACGTCCAGAATGCGTCGACTTTTCAAACCACTAAGCTACATGGACCAGTCCTGATTGTTATTCTGAACATGTCTCCTGATAGAACCATTGTGATGAAATATTAATACAATATAATGAATGGGTGTGTGACTTGCCGAGACCACGATGGTGAGGGGGAAGGGGGGGATCAAGGAATTTCATTCATTCTTTGCTGGTACTCGAGGTCAGTGACCGATACTTTACCCATTGGGCTACTCATCTACGATGGACTTTAACGTGGGAGAGCCGGATTCGGTTCTAGGTGGCGCTACCAAAGACGAGAGGTTCCTGTAAGTTCATTAAATCTAGATCGTTAAAAATACAACACATCCCAAACAACATGTTCTAGGAGTAACCTTAATATGACCTCGGGGGTCTTGGGGTAAGATGCTCGCCTCAGGACCTGATGTTTGTGGTTTCAAAACCCAGCTGGAGTCGGTGAATTTTTCTTGAGCGATAAAAATCTGTAGCATAACTTCTTTTGGAAGGGAAGTAAAGCCGTCGGTCCCATCTCAATTTTGGCATGTAAAATAAACCTGGGAGGTATGTGAAAATACCGTTCCCGGAAAAATGGGTAGGCTCTTTCGCTCTCGCTCATAGAAAATTCTCGCATGGTTGAATAATAAATCCGTTCAGAAAGTGCAAGTTAAATACCTCAAATAAATAAATAAACGTTAAAATACTTAAAAACCAAATATAACCAACCTATTTCAACAACTTATACACTAAAATGTAAAGACAGTTTGTAAATATAAATAAACTATTTATTCTGAATGTGATCAAACATAATGAGCGTTTTTGTTTTGAATGTGATACATACAGTGTCGATTTGAGGAGTGTTTCCAGGGTAAGCAGAGCAGGGCCCAAGATACGTTCTCCACTTTGTTCCCATTTGACCAATCAAACATAATTGCTACATGTCTCACCAGGGAATAATTTTTCATTGATACTTCTTCAATGAGTGTTCTACAGAGGAGTGAGAACATTTTAAGAGTACAGTTTAAACAAACTCTCCTTAGCATGACAATACTCCAAGACAAGCCAGTGGATCTCTTATATTTCCATATATTTTTATTCCTACTATAAGGTGACCTGGTGGTCTAGGGTTAAGGTGTCGGACTTCTGTGCTGGGGTCCGGGGTTCAATCCTCGGTCCCGGCATAGATTTATCTGATTACCAAACCCTTCCTTCACCTCTGACAAGACGTGTATTAATCACAACTCGTGAATGTGGGGAATGCCAGGCCTCCACCGTGGTTCGGATTCCACGTTAAACTGTAGGTCCTCCATTTCATCTCACAATAACCTTGCCATTACACATTAGCGTAAGTGCGTATAACCCGAACGGGTAATAAGCCGCGGTGCTAATAATTATTATAATAATATTCCTACTATAATGAAAATTCTAATCATATGTTTAATTAGAATTGTAATTTTTGTAATTGAAACATCTGTTTGTAATTTACTGAATGTGTTCCGACTGTTTTTTCGTTAGAATTATAATACCCGCTTCGGTGGCCGTTTAGTCTAAAGCGCTACTCTTGCAGTAGACTAGACTGTCGATGACAGAGAGATCAAGGTTCGATTCTCAGTCGGGTTTACTGAAGGTGGTTTTACAAAATGGTTTTCCACTCTCCTTCCACGCAAATATGGATAAACTTCCTCTAAATATAACCTTCTTCGTTCTTAAAACCATCAGTGTAATTACTACATAGACAAATATTCCGAACGGATAGTAAGACGTGGTTCTAATTTTTTTTTATGTTTTGTAAAGTCAATCCTAAATTATATAGGCCTATATTTAGCTATGTTTAGTATATTCACAAGCTAAATGGAGTTTTAGTGTAAAGCCCCATTTTTTGTATATATTTTATGCGTATTAAAAAAATTTATTTGTATTCAAATTTAAGGCGTTTTGTTATTAATGGATGCCTGCAATGTACCCTTTGTTTATTCTGAACGGTACCAAACTTATCTTACATGGGTACACCATTTCTCAGCTAATACGATGGGGCCATAGTGTAATTTATCGAGGTAACACTTTCAGGGTAAACAGAGTGTACTTAATAATTGTTTGGTGCAATAATTTCTATAAATAAATCGTATCCATGGAGTAATAAATAAATGAATAGAGCTTTAATAAAAATAACCCATAATTTAACCATATTGACAACTGTGACTGATTAGAATATATAAGTATTAATACATTTGTTTAATGTTTATTCCGTGATTATATTGTGTTATCGTAAGATTACATAACTTATTAGTTCTTATTTGGCGATGCATTTTACTACATATTTTTTTAAAGATTTTCTCTAATTTCAAGGTGAAAAAAGATGTATTTGATTTGGAAATCGCTTAGACAAGCAAATGGCCAATTGGAAAATGATAAAGGCCACATGCTAATATATATAATAAACATCTGTACTGGTGGGCAAGCGGAAAGGAGCGTCACTCTCACCTTGTTTTTGTTTTTGTTATTGCCAGTGAAGGAGAGGTAAAGGTTTGAGTCCCGTGCTCCTTCCTAGCAAAATTCGAGTACATTCCCACTAAATACTACTTTCCTCAACCCTGTACCACTAGTGTACTTATGCGGGCTTTCCGGAATATTATCAAGACAACGAACACGGTAAAAAAAACTTGTTTAACCTCTCCTACAGGTTTTTTTTCTTCCACCGAGTTTTAAAAAACAATCCAGACTATTCGCATTTTAACTAGTAAAGTGGAGTAAAGATGATGGAGTTAGAATGTTGAGGAAATGTACCCACATTAGTATGGTAAAAGCTGGGGAAACTACTCAGGAAAAACCACAATCATTACACCAAGCCGGTATTCAAACCCCGACCTTCTTGTCACGGGCAAACCAGACAAGACGCATTGACTATGTTCATTATCATTATTATTATCACCGCGTCTTACTACCCGTTCGGGTTATACGCACTTACGCTAATGTGTGATGGTAGGGTGATTGTGAGATGAAATGGAGGACCTACAGTTTAACGTGGAATCCGAACCACGGTGGAGGCCTGGCATACCACACATTCACAAGTTGTGACATTGACTATGATATCACAGTAAATGCAAGACGGCCTGAAATTTAGTCTGCATGCCCACGTATGTGGGTTGCTCCCACGATTGAGAACAAAATCACTCAGCCTAAGACCGTAAGATATGCTTCGGTGGTCGCATGGTATAAGGCGTTACTCTCACGCTATACTAGACTGCTGACATAAGGCAGATCTAGGTTCAAACCCTGGTCGGTTGTACTGATAGTGATTTTTTCTTCAATAGTTTTCCACTCTCCCTCCACGTAAATGCGGGATACACTTCCTCTAAAATTAAACCTTTCTCATCCCTAACTCAGTAGGTTGACTAGTAAATATCTGTATAATTTTAAACAGGTTGCGGTGCTAATGATAAATTAAAAATGGTTAAATCATGACTTGTATTTAGTGTGTATTCCCTTTTGAATAATGATATAAATTATAAAGCTCCTTGCGGCACGTGCTGTAGTCAAAAAAGCTTTTTGTTTTTTTTATTTTAATGGTCTGCGAAGTGAAAATAGCACCTAGCCCCAGCGATAGCTGTTTGCCATCCCACAATGGTGGGAGTTCCTTCTGGCTAAATCCCCAAGTAAATCTGAAATGCTGTATCTAATGGGTTAATCTCTCTCCTCTTTAGCTTTGCCCTTTAATTTTTATTTTTAATTTGTTGTTGTTTTGTGTTTTCATAGTGTTTTGTTTTCGGTTCACCACATCTCCCGGGCCCACTCGGACTAAATGCCAGTAAACTATTTCCATTTTGCAACACTCCTTGTTGTATTAGTAGTAGGCCATCACTTTAGTGCCAAAAAGTTGTTGGTTAACGGGTATTTTAGTGCTAAGTCCTTCCGACACCAGCCGCTAACTTTAAGAGAAAATACCTTCCCACCAAAGTTTGGGAATGTCAAATTCTAAATCTTCAAAACCACGACAACAAACAAATCCTCAATTTTGACTTTATCTGTTTGAGGGAAGGCCATATCTGCGACATTTCGCGTGAAATATCATTAAAAATAAGCTAGTTTCACTTTTATCATATTTTTTTTAACTAATAAAACTTGAAATGTAAGGTGTTTTATCCCATAGATACATGTTGTTACCTTTCGTCTTCATCTTGGCGTAAGCCATACTTAAGGAAATAACAAACCCATGGCTTTCTGGACCTTGTAGTAAACTTATCTGTGATTGGTTAGGTATAATCCATTCACCGTAGGAATTGACTTCTGAAAGGCCTTTTCCCCTACCATAAATCTACTATATAGTAGGATATTGGTAGGAAAAAAGACCTTTCAGAGAGTAATTCCTACCGTGAATGGAATATAGCTTCAAACACACTGTACTTAATTAACAAAACAGCGTTAGCATAAAAAAATGAATACCTCTATGCATTTAAAAAAAATCTCACTTAAAAAAAATCCCACAGAAAACTATGTCAAGTGCTAGAGTTTAGAAGTTTGTTACGAAAACCATTTACAGTTCGATCTAGGTAAGAAGGAATTTTATTGACAGTTATGAAAGCTAGTATAACAATTTAAATGAGTTATACGTAAACTTGGGTGATCTGCAACTCCTAACGTTTAATAGATAATATCAATACCTATAAAATAATATTAATTTACTTAACTTACTCTATGGCATTAGGAACTCGAAAGTTCATTGCTGCACTTAAAAAAAAGTACGACAACTATCCCTATCTTGAGCTAGTTTTATCCAGTCCACCTCATTACAACCTATCTCTTTCAGGTTCATTCTCTAATATTTTCCTTTAATCTGTATTTAGGTCTTCCCAGTGGTCTCTTCCCATTGGGTTTGACACTCAATACTCTGAACACGGGACTGCATTCTTACAAACGCGCTGCATGTCCTGCCCACCGTTATCTGCGAGACTTGGTTATCCTAACAATGTATTGTGGTTAGTAAAGAGTATGTAACTCATCATTATGTAACCTCATCCACTCCCCAGTAGCTTCATCCCTTTTAGGACCAAATATCTTCTTAAATATAAAGAAATAAAATAGTACTAACAATAAAATAAAATATATTCAACGTTGACCTCAATAAAAAAATTTGCTTTTTCTAAAAGTTCCGTCCAACCAGACTCTTTCTAAATACTTAATATGTTGTATAAGCTGACGTACCGGGGGGTGTCCAAAACGGGGAATGTGACGTCAGGACAGACACAACATCCAGCCCAGTGGCCGTTAATTCGTCAATGTGAATGTAGAAACCCACAATTCATCAATGATATATTTTTCGGCCTTGCCAGGAATCGAGCCCAGGACCCGTAGTTCAGTTGGCAGACACGCTATCGACTGAACTAAAGTGTCGGACCGATATCGAAATAAAAGTATTGATAGCAGTAGGTATAATTATCGAAAGAGGAGTGCTATAATGTTTTAAAATGTCATTCTCTCATTTCCTTAGAATTGTTGTAGGGGCCTACTTATCTCTACCCTGATTTTAGTGGAAAGAACAGTACCTGGTAATTACTAATGTGTTACACCCCGAGTCTTACCACCCGTTTGGGTTATTCGCTTATGTACTAATAACGCTAATGGTTTTAGAGATTATGAAGGTTATATTAAAGAAAGTGTACCCTCATTTGCGTGGAAAGCAATTTTGGAAAAACCACCCTCAGTACACTCGACCGAGATTCGAACATCGATCTCCCCGTCATCGGCAGCATATGGTTAGGCATGATCAGTCTAGGAAAAAATATGTCTATTGAAAACTCTTTATCTGATTTATGTAAATTTCAACTTATTTGTAAAGAGGGGTTCTAAAAACATTAAACTTTCATGGAATATATAAATAAATGTGTTACATTTATTGAATAATACATTATAGAAGTCCTTGGCTTGTTTATTTTAAGAGTTCCCAAGACAATGTTCAAACATTCATTTATTTTTAATTCGATTGAAAAAAAACTGAACATAAGACTAAATGTTATGGTTGTTTCTATCGTACGTTCAGGCTAAACGACAATTATTTTGCTTGGTATATTTTGTACCTTTCGTCTAACCTGAAATGTAGCAAGCCTACCTTACATGGTTCCACTATGGTGCAGCTTATAAGATAGGGCCATAGTGTAATACGTCCAGGTAAAAGCGGTTAGACTGCTAACTTTCAGGGAGAACGGAGTTTATATCGATTTGGTAGAAAGGACATGTATTCGAACTATTGTTGTAGAGAGAAATATATAATTTAAATTTAAAACTCAGGTTTTCATTATTTTTGCTATTGATTGTGGATAAGGATTGAGCTATGCAGCAAAATTCTAAAATTATTTTACTTCTGGAAGGGCCTGCTAATTGTTAATTTTGATTTTAAAGAAATGAGACTTAAGGTTTTTTTTTTTATAATCGGATAAGAACTGGGAAAACGAGAGGTTTTTGTCTTTTAAAAAAATGAGTTGAACAATTTATATTTCCTTAGCTTTCACCGACTCGTATCTATTTTGTTAGGTTATAATCATTTAGTTGAAGCCGCTATCTTATTGGCCAGTTGTGGAGCTAAGTTATAGTAGTAAAAACAATATTACTAGAATTGAGTAAACAACCAACAAACCTCACAGTTTGTAATAAATGTGTTTGTTTCCCAAGATATTCTATTTCCTCTATAATTTTGCCATCTCCAAGATGGCGACCCTCGTTATTCGCGCGGTGACATAGCATAACCGTATAGCTACAATGTCCCTACTGTATGTATGCGCGCGTGCCCAGTGTGAAGGAAGACAAGGTCAACGTCCTAGATATCCCCACTCAACAGCTGACGAGGGGAAGATATCGGTTGAAGTGGCAACATAAACTTGTAACAACCCTTTGCCTTATGCTCCACGTACTTCTTTTAAGTTCTTAGCAGTTAGCACACAAACATGGTGCGTATAAGCGTTTCAAAGACGGTCAAATAAAAGTTAGATAATATTGAAACACGGCACAAAAGTCTCAAAAACTATTTTCATACACGTCAAGTCATGTGATCTGTAGCTGTCACTATTACTAAACAGTATTGATACATACAGAAATATAGTAAAATATAATTGTTGATTTTCCAAATGTTTCTTCCGACTAAAATACCAATATTGAAAAAATAGGTAGGCCCTATTGGTATTTATTTATTTTACTGCTGTTAAAGTTGGTCTAATCTATCTACTCTTAGAAATGTTAGATAAGGCTCTATGAATGGCGTTCTCACTATACACTTAAGAGCAATGTGCTAGCCTTTAATGGTATATCCTATCTTATATCTATTATAAAATACCGCACCTAGAGCACATACCGTAAATTTCTCATCAGCTGTTAAAAGACTAACTACCCTGCCTAGAATCAAGCCGGTACTCCTTTAATCAGTCGACAAATACGCCATCTATTTAATTATTATTAGCACCGCGTCTTACTACCCGTTCGGGTTATACGCACTTACGCTAATGTGTAATGGTAGGGTGATTGTGAGATGAAATGGAGGACCTACAGTTTAACGTGGAATCCGAACCACGGTGGAGGCCTGGCATTCCCCACATTCACAAGATGTCTTGTCAGAGGTGAAGGAAGGGTTTGGTAATCAGATAAATCTGTGCCGGGACCGAGGATTGAACCCCGGCCGCCAGCATAGAAGTCTGACACCTTACCCCTAGACCGCCAGGTCACCATCTATTTAATTATTTTATTATTTATCACCACGTCTTACTACACGTTAGGATTATACGCTTAAGTACTAATTTCGCTAATCGATTAGGAATTGGGAAGGTTGAATTTAGAGGAAGTAAACTTGCATTCGCATGGAGGGAGAGTGGAAAACCATTTAAGACACCCCCCACCCTCAAGTTTACCCAACCGAGACTCGAACCTCAATCTCCCCATCCTCAGCAGTATAGCTCAACACGACTAGCGCGTTAACCAACTACCCCACCAAGACGGGTCGCGATCTATTGAGATAAGGTATAGGAAGTATAACTCAGCAAATTATTTGGAATTTAAAGGCCTAAGATATTACAAAATATATATATTAGGCTTTGTTGTATACTGTTTAGTAGACACTCATTAGTTTAGTTTACCTTGTTTTTGGATTTTACAGCACCTGGGGTGACCCATCGGCCGTCCTTATAACCACAAATCTAAAATACCTCGATTTAATTCTGGATTAATCCTAACGAATAAATCTGCCAATTTTTTGTAAATATATTTATCCGTTTAGTAAATATAAGGCATTATGTTCTAAGCCAAGTTAAAGTAGTAGGATTCTTTGGTGCTGACTGACAATTCACAGCTGACTTCTGACAGTTAACATTTAGGTATAGAGTATATACCTAAATATTGACTGTCAAAAGTGACAGCTGCTAAACACATGTTTTGCAGATAGGTTCGGCGTAGGGATGCATATTTGGTCTGGTAACTTTTAAAAGCTATTAGCTGTCAGCTGTGAGCTGTAGTCAGCACCAAAGAAGCCATGGGTCTACTGTGGTTTTTAAAGTCATGTGCTGATGTATTTGTGTCAAGAAAATGCACGCTAAATATTTAAAACAGTTCATTCACATTTTACTAACAAAGAAAAATATAGCCCATACAATTGTTATTTTTTGGCTTGGGACATTTGGTTTATTTTGAGCAAATTATTGGCTTGTCGTGGTAGCTCTACATGAAATATTATGACGTCACGCATTCACGCATTCACTACGTCGGAGGCAAATCACGGCAAGAGGGAAAATCGTATCTTATGTTGTGACGTCATAGCTGGTTATTGTATTTGTGATATAAAAAATTATTACCTGATTTTTTACTTCAAAAAAGAGAATATTGCTATAGAATAACTCAAAATACGTGAATGCTAGGAACTCGCCAATTAATATAATGCCACTTTAATAATAATTACTCTGCACTAAATTATATAATTTTTTCCAATCCCGGCTAGCCAATTTCGAAACTGTAGTCTAGTATACGTATGAAAAAACTAATTTTTACTGTGAAAAACAAAACAATAATACATACAGTACCCTACTCCAAATCATATGATCTGCAAAAACATGTGTTTAGCAGCTGTCACTTCTGACGGTCAAAACTTAGGTCTATACCTAAATGTTGACTGTCAGAAGTCAGCTGTGAGCTGTCAGTCAGCACCAAAGAAGCGACAGGGCTACTGTAGACGTCCAGATGAAAATATGTAGTACTTAGTAAATGAAGGCTCCGGAATATTTTAAACTATGGATGCCCATTGTTGGCTCATGTGTTTGTTTAAATGTCACCATTCACAATAACCAAAAAACAAACATTAATTTTTATGATATAATAAATGTATCTCTACTTATTTAGTGCAGTAATAATAATTATATTGACCTTTGATATTAATGGATCAATGATGTAAGTATTTTTTTTTAAATAAAGGAATCTATACTGCTGTAGCTGGGAAACTTATTGAGTGATATCCAACGATATAAATAAGGGAAATTTTATCTTAGCTGGGCCTGAGTGTGACTGGTAGGCAGTTTCATTAATCATTGTTGTATATATGTTTGTTTTGTGTGAAACCGGAAAGTGATGATACCTTTCGAGGCAGCTTTTTCTCCTCGATAATTTTATCCTAACACTTTTTAAACATTAGGCTAGATTGTTCTACTTTTCCTCCGGGTGTGAAGTCGACAATCTTGTAAATTGGGGAGGATACTGACGAGGTTACTAACAATTAATTTGTTCTTCTTTGTTTCCCAGCTGGGGTTTCCTAGCGTCCAAGCACGGTAACCTCGAAGCTCAAACTAGCGACCTTTTTTCTTTTTACTGCTCTTTGGCGAGCGTGCCATGACGGACGGCGGTTAACCTGCACGGAAGATTGCTAGAGAGAAAGAAAGAATAGACGGAAACGCAACTCGCCTCGCGTAGCTGTAGAAAGAGACAGAGGATGTACAATAGCACAACAAACTGGGGTGGGGGGAAGGAAAAAAAAAAGCTCGCTAGACGTTTCAGTTGAGCCAGTCGACTGTACACTTCGACGCTCGACGGACGCGTAATATTCCATTGAAAGGATAAAAACGCCAATACTTGACATAACCTAAACGCTACAGCGCTTTTTCTTAAGCTACTATTTACTCCCGCACCCCATATATTTTTTTTTTAAATAAAAGGTGTTCAATTTGAATAATTCGCCAACTGTCAAACAAAGCGACATGTGCTTCCATTGTGTGCATAATGTTCTAACGGGTGGCATTAGGTGTGTTCGTCATTGCGAGTTGACTAGTTCAGTGTATTTGCGCGAACATAAGAAAAGGGATAATATCTCCGCTGTCGTGTTTGCTAAAATATGACATCAATTTGAAAATTTGGTCGTTCTTGTATATTATATATATTTATTACTGTAGTATGTTAGTGTCAAGAAGACATTTAGTTAATCCAATGTTAAAATATTGCAAGCTGTAAATATAAAATAAATTGAGGAAATAACTTGTGTAATAGTGTCGGTGAAACATTTTAGACTTTTTTTTATAATTCGCTTATTTGTAAAACTCTCTGTGTGTTTCATGGTGTAAACAAATTAGTTTTGTAAATGTTTTAGTTTATTTTGTGTTATTAGTTTTATATAAAAGATAATCTGGGGAAAAAACAACGTAATGACACTAGTTCGTTAATGCTAATGTGATTCAAGTTTACCTTCGTTGTGAGATTTGAAAAATACCACCAACTGAAGAGTTTGAACCAGTTTTTCAAATATCCCTTCAACTAGTGAAATTATTGTTACTCTTCAGAGTAAGATATCAACAAAGATCTACTTTTGTAAGTACTTGTAATTTATACTTATTAATTAGTACTGGGTATAATTATAGCTTTATTTTTATAATTCGATAGTTGGAACCCTAATATATAAGTATCAAATCAATAATTTTTAATAAATCATCAAATCAGCCAATTAAAAAAAGTAAATATTATATTTCAATTATATCTGGAAAAAAAAAGTCTGAGGAATGCATTAATCCCCTTTGTACTTAAGCTCTTGGAACCATACCTATGTGTTTATAGTGCAATAACCCAAATAGTAAAGGGGTTTGGGAGGCTCGGACCCCTAAATCCCCTCCTTTCCACCAAAATTTCAACTAATTAAAATTTAAAAAATAAATTCAGATAAAACGAAAATGAATTAAATATGATTGATTATCAAGCTATCAACTATTTCAGTCTATGTTACATGATACTACATTGTTAAAGGCATGAATAGGTACTATAGTACCACCCCTCTTTTATTCCACCCCAAAATTAAAACTTAGACACTTGCGTAGAAATGTATCTTATTCGAAGGTCTGCTAGGGTTGATTTTCCACGTGGGATTTTAACTGTGATTTTTCCCATCTCCTCTCCACGCTCATACAGTACATTTAATCTTAACTTCCCTATCTATTCTATTTACAAAACAATCTTGTGATATTCAAATAGACTGATATAAAAAGTCGTACTTCCCCAACATTTTAGGTTCGAACAAGCGCTCGTGTTGGTAGACAAGACTAGTGCTGCTGCTACTATAAAAGTAATAGGACAATGTTTCAATTATTATTTTTTACTAAAGAGGCCTCATTAGACGATGAATCACTTTTGAGTTATTTTGAGCATTTTATTACTTTGAAAATAAATACATTGAAAGTTAACAGTTTATATGAAGATGTAAAGCCTTAATGGTAAAATTTCAACAAATATTTTAAAGTTATTTAAATAACTTCAATAAATATACTTACGTTATTTAACTAACAGTTTGAATATTGTTGAAGGACCCCAAAAATAATGTTTTCAGAACAATGAACTTTAATATAAGAAAAAATATAATTTTTAAACCAAGTAATAAGGTATTAAGATTAATTATTCAAAGCGAAACCTCAAAAATGTTTTAGATTTCCATGTTCAAACTACTATATTTTATTACAAATAGTTTTTCACCTCGTCTTACTACCCACCCAGTCTATTCGAACATTTAATTACACCAGTGGGGTAATTAAGAGACATAGCCTACCGAATTTAAAGGATATGTATCCACATTTTTGCACGGAGAGAGAATACCCAAACAATTTAGTATAAATGGCTGAGATTCAAACCCCGACCTCCTCTTTATAGGTAAATCAAACCAGATGAACTTGACGCCTAGTCCACGTGACCACCGGTGCAGCCATAGATAAAACTCCTATTTTCATAGGAAGACTGCTAGAAAAGTAACTGTATCTACTTTTACGTATTCGTAGCCAACGTCAAGTCATGTTATCTGCAACTGTAATTTTTGATGGATATTATTATCAATCCTATAAAATTACGTTCTGACTAGTAAATTGTTTTCAATGTTAAAAAAAAAGGAATCTCGTATTTTCTAAAATGTTTCTTCCCTCCAAAATTCTACTATACTTCCTTGCTATTTACAACCTTCCGCTAAGTGGTCAATTTCAACTATCATTATCTCGTTCAAAATTTCAAAATTTAGCTTCACCAGAATTCACTGATCTCTTGACAATATAAATATCTGATATTTTTTTTTTAGTATAGGCTTTAACCGTTCGGGTGTAGATGTTGAAATTATTATTATTGTTCTTATTTACATGGCTAAATTAAGGCATAAATAAGGCTTCTCTTACATTTCTGAAGTTAACATTAGACTGCATTTATCAATTATTATCATCACTAAACAAAACACAGGAGACAAGTATTTGAGGAAAACATACACATGAACATAAAACATATAAGACATTGCATTGAAATAAACACGTACAAAACCAACAACCAAAACAGTAATCAAATAAACAATGTACCTATCTATAGTTTAGTAGCGGAAACAGAGATAAAATGAAAACAAAATTAGTAAACATTCATTATAAATTGGCCAGTTCTGCTCGATTTATTATTATTATTATTATTAGATACTCAATTTTGAGGCCTACTGCAGTTGGTAAACTAGGTTTGGCTAGCACAAAGTAAATGCATTCAGTTACCCTTTTCCATGATGGAAACTCGCTTTTGCCGTCAGACTTGGACGTCTTTCATTGGTCTAGGCAACCATGCTTGCATTTTTTTTAAACACGAATGACGACCTTTACGTGACATATCAACAAACTCGTGTGAAAACTAGGTTATATCAGCAGACGACCTACAAACATAACTTGGCTAGGAAGAGAATCGTCGTTGCCTTTGACCGGATTTACCTACGAACAACAACGAAAACACCTATGAAAGGCTTTCGCTTTGAACTCCGGTTGGGGTCGAAATTCCGGTATACGTGGTGATGTAAAAGCTGGTTAGGTACGAATGGTTCCAAGCCCTCTAGCATTACCGTGGATTTAACGTGTAATTTCTAAACATAACTGTTGTATAAGGAAATGATTGATAAACTTGAATCTTTAACTTACCCGCCTCGGTGGCGTAGTTGGCTAACGCGCTAGTCGTGTTGAGCTCGACTGCCGAGGACGGGGAGATCGAGGTTTGAATCTCGGTCGGGTGAACTGGGGGAGGTTTTTCCTAAATGGTTTTCCACTCTCCCTCCACGAAAATGCGGGCTCACTTCCTCTAATTCAACCTTCCCAGTTCTTTATTCATTAGCGTAATTAGTACTTAAGGCGTATAACCCGAACGGGTAGTAAGACGCGGTGCTAAATAATAATAATAATAATAATAATAATAATAATAAATCTTTAACTTAGAGTAGTCTACCTCGGTGGTATTGAGGTAAAGTGCTCGCCTCAGGATCCTATTTTGGTGCTGAGGTCGACGGATTTTTACTTAGTGATAAAAATCCGTAGCATTAGGCCTACTTCCTTCAGAGGGGAATTAAAACCGTAGGTACCATGTCGATTGTGACATATAAGTGAACCCTGGAAAGTATATGAAAATACCTTTCCGGTGAAATTGGTAGAGCCATTAACTCTCGGTCATGGAAATTATTTTGTGCTGATATAAATATAATCAATCGGTTCAGAAAGTACACGTTAAATAGGCCCCATACCTCAAATACATTCTTTGTTAAAGTGAAAATTTACTTAATACAACGCTTACTACATATCTGGCACTAGAACACAAAACGTAGCTACGAGAGGGAATTCAGGGAGAAATAGTACATTACATTAGCCACATCCGGAATCAAACCTGGATCCTAAAGTTATGCACAGTAGTTGACCTCTAACTACTCAGATAGGGTAAGAAGAGCAGTGCTGTTAAATACTCTCTCCCATTCGCTCCCCATTTGACCAGTCATACGTAGGCTTGCCACCCGCTCCACATTTGACCATTCATACATATGTTCGCCAATAGCTACCCATGTGACCAATCACACATAAGTTATCCTCTCTTTAATACCAGGCCGATGAGTATTTTACTGATGGATGAACACAATCCACACGTTCTGCTTCACATGGCGACAACCCTAGTCACGCCACTGATGAGCTCAGATTGAAACCAGTAAAAAGGTTGTACCGGGTAGAGCGAGCTAGTCAGTCAAGAGTGTATGTGACAGGTCGATTGATCGAAACCTTAACACACGTGGCTCCTTCTAGGTGACCTTGACCAAGTCGTCTTGGACACACCGTGCCAAAGTGGTCGGGTTGCAACTACTCGATATTTGCTTTTTATAACTAGACACGTTTTTGAATACATTCTATTAATAAATTGGTGACCTGGTGGTCTAGAGGTAAGGTGTCAGACTTCTGTGTTGGCGGCCGGGGTTCAATCCTTGGTCCTGGCACAAATTTATCTGATTACCAAACCCTTCCTTCACCTCTGACAAGACATCTTGTGAATGTGGGGAATGCCAGGTCTCCACCGTGGTTCGGATTCCACGTTAAACTGTAGGTCCTTCATTTCATCTCACAATCACCCTACCATTACACATTAGCGTAAGTGCGTACAACCCGAACGGGTAGTAAGACGCGGTGCTAATAATAATATTATTAAATTCAAGTTATAGTAAGATTATGATAGGAGAAAACCTTTAGAAAACACAAACTTTTTTGCGTTAGACATTGATATATTTTACTTTATTATTATAATTTTTTTTTATTATTATTTTACAGGTACTAATGTAGATATTAATAAAACGAAGAGTTTGTTGGTCTTTCATAAGCATTGCGGAATAATCTACCCCACGCAGAGGTCTGAAATCTTAAAATTAGTAGCCCATGTTCATTTCAAGACTGATTTTTTTTTTAAATCTACCAATTAAATTGGGTCGGAATAAATAAAATTAAGAGATTTTCCCTGTGTGTTTGAAGAAAAGCCCGGTTATTTCTGCTAGTATTATAAAACGTGACAGTTGCAGATCACCTGACACGTATACATAATTATATAAACATTGTTTTAGTAGCTTTTATAATTATTTACAAAATATTTCCTTCCCATCAATATAAATCTGTAATTACTAAAGTAATTCAATTATTCATGTTTAAATAATAAAAAAAACTTTATAAACACTTGTCGCAATCTCTCTTGGATTAAATAGTATTGTCTAAGGCGTCACACTCGTATTACACCAGTCTGCGGAAATTTGGGTTCGAAACCCATATGGGTCTATTGAGGATGATTTTTACCGAAGGGTTTCCACTATCCTTCTACGCAAATATAAGTAGATGACCGCTAAAATGCTTCTTCCTCCTTATCTCATCAGAGTAATTATCATAAAGTCCGTTCACCGTAGGAATGTTTTTCTGAAAGGCCTTTTTCCCTACCAGAAATCTATTATATAGTAGAATATTGGTAGGAAAAAAGACCTTTCAGAGAGTAATTCCTACCGTGAATAGAATATACATGCGTATAACCTGACGTGATAATAATAAGAGATTAAAACGTTAGTACCCATAATGTTAAACGTATTAATTAAATATATTCCTAATTTCTAAAATACTTATTTATTATAGCTAAAGGTGGGTAGAGAAAATGATTGCCCCTTAGTTAATAACCCGTGTTTTGAACAAAATAATTTAAAAAATTAACTTTATCGGCACTCGAACTGAATTCTAATCCCTCGAGTGGGCAGCGCTCAGCATACCATTCGAATTTCGAACTCGCCGGCACAACCCAATACAGTCCAATTTTCAAAGAAAAAACCTTTTAGAAAATACATGATTTTCGCCGTCATCTTTAATAGACTTTTACAGTTTGTAATCTTTATTTTTATAATAAATATATGAGGTTTTATGAAAACTTATCAAGTAGAAAAATTAAAAGGAACTAAACCATTATGATAAAAGAGTTAAGCATCTTTAATTTGAACACATGTCTTCCTTGATTGTAATGTGTAATTCAATATTATAATAAAAATACCTCTACGATTTGGTTTCGATAAAATAAAATAAGGATAATTAAATATATTGGATTAGGTCGAAACTAATTACGATATATCGCTTAATATTTTCTAGACAAATTGATATAGCCTAATCAATACTTTTTTATATGCAATCAAAATGTTATTATTAACCATCATGCTAATTTGCTGACTATTGATGCTTGCGATTATAAATGTTATCATTGTCATTTCGTTATTATTACCTACAAAATAAGTCTGCGATCTCTTTTGTTATCACGGGACAGGTGGGTTTAAACGAAAACAATTTGGTGAACCAGTTTGAAAAAAAAAATTAGAGTGTAAAAAAAATATATTTCCATTTCTATAATATTAATTAGTTGTTAGTTTATTCTTATGAACACAATTATTGTTTGTTCGCTAAATCTTTTGTGGGCTGGATAAAATCAGTCAGAGGGGATCCGGCCGTGGACCGTAGGTTGCTGACAGATGACCTATAGAATGTTATTAAGTGTTCTGTCTTAAGACAGGTACATCCTTTTGTCAGTGAACCTACACCTCCAATGCGCCCCGTCCTCTGCCTCCTCCTTCAGCTCATAGAATTTTCTTCTTTCCTTCAATATTTATCTAATATTTGAGTCCTCATTCTTACTAATTCCCTCAACCAGTTCTTCTATGACATTGTTCAGAAGTCTGTCCTCCTAATGGTGCGTACACATTTGGCGAGCTGAGCCTGTAATGTAATGCCCCTCGGTTTGGACGTGGAACGATCACTCCTCAAGCATCCTATAAAACATTGGTGGAAAGAGCACGCCACGATCAAGCGACGTAATAATTATCTCACTTCAATTCAGTATTTACGTTTTCAATTATTTAGTTAGCTATCTTAACTCTACTAAATGTTAACTGATGAAGAAACCTTAGCCTTTATTTGGTGCAGTGGTGCTATGCTAATATGGCCAAACTATTTTTTTTTTCAAATCCTCGTTGATGGTGGCGTATAACCGTATAAAAAACGGTCTGGTTCGGAACCACTGCGAGATTTCTAGTTCCAACACATTAGTGGACAGTACAAATTCTTTACCAGGATTTCTCCCACAAACTGAGAATTTGCTGAATAAAATGGGACAAAAAAAAACTAATTATTTTTTGTTTGCAAATATCTTCTGCCTGTCCTGCTGATGTGGGTATATACTTTCAAGCATCTTCCTTCAGATTATTTTTATCTTTGCCTCCTTGGGGTCCCATAAAACACTATGGTTTTTTTACAAGATTCTATCAACTGAAATACAGATTCCTCTAACAGTTCTCCATGCTTGCGAGCACGCAACAAACGCGTCCCAACTAGACTGACGAATCCCTTTGTGTTCGTTGGAAAAACCGACAGCAGGAGGATCACTGCGAATGGTTCGTAGCGTGCTCTTAGCTTGTTCACAGCGCGCTCGCTGGTCCGTCCCAATTAAGCGAACCTGTTACATTACAAGCTCGGCTCGCCTAATCAATACGGGGATTAAGGATGTGTTTGATTTAGTTTGCTTCGCACCGAAGAATAATTTCTTAAATGGTTATCTTTTCACCCACTCTTCTTGGGACTTCATTTATCACACTATCTGTCTACCTAATCTTCCCTAACACTATGCAGCTCTTGTAACCACTTCTACAGTAGCCCCATGGCTTCTTTGGTGCTGACTGACAGCTAACAGTCAACATTTAGGTATATACCTAAATTTTGACTGTTAGAAGTGACAGCTGCTAAACACATGTTTATGCAGATCATATGGTTAGGCGAAGGGCTACATAATTGGGTCTGGTAACTTTTCAAAGCCGTCAGCTGTCAGTCAGCACCAAAGAATCCATGGGGCTACTGTACCTATATTGTCTATAAGAAAATAAAAATAAACTTACATGTATACATACATTCATACATATATGCACACGCACACTCATACATATATGCACACACACATTCATACATATATGCGCACACACACATTCATACATATATGCACACACACACATTCATACATATATGCACACACACACATTCATACATATATGCACACACACAAATGCACACACACATTCATACATATATGCACACACACATTCATACATATATGCACACACACATTCATACATATATGCACACACACATACATACATACGTACCTAATCCCGCCATTTCGTTACGAGGTAGACAAAAAACTGTGTATAGAGCTAAAATAAAACTCCATTCTCAAACCACCCTCACTAACGTTCTCAACACTTCCCTATCCTTGCATACTCCCTTCGCTTCAACACCATCCATACACTGAGTAATACTACATTCATGGTAGGAATTACTCTCTGTAAGGTCTTTTTTCCTACCAATATCCTACTATATAATAGATTTCTGGTAGGGAAAAGGGCCTTTCAGAAGACAATTACTAAGGTGAACGGACTTTACATGCTCTTTTATTCTTAAAACTCTAATGTTTCTCTTTCTCGCACAATCGTCTAAAACATTTAACCATGTATTACATGACCTGCCCCTTATTTTGATCCACACACTCTACCTTCATATAAGTTATTTGTTTCGTAACTCGATCTACACTCATCCTCTCAACATGTCCAAACTAACTTAAGGTGCTTTTTTCGTATTGTACTATTAGATTCCCTTTCAAACCTCACTTCTACAGCACCCATTCATCATCTGTCCACACTAGTTTTTCCACATACATTTCTTATTCCAACCCCATTCACCTTACTATTTATTGTGTTTACCTATTAGGAATACTTTTGAAAAGATTTCTTTACCATTTATTTTAAATCCCATAATATATCCTCCTGATGCGCTAGTTCTTTGTTTTGTGTCTTATTAATTATAACCTTTATTTCTGAGGTTCCTAAACTTTTTTTTAGAACGAAGGAGCCCTTATAAGAGAAATAAATGGTACGGAACTCCGCACGCGCTTTCTCGCTCTATTGTTTTAAAAATAGAAATATTTACTCAAAACTTGTAATATATGTGAAACAAAATAATATACACTAGCAAGCTCAAGCATAAATTACACTATACTTACGTAAAATATTTTTTGAGTCTAGGTTTTAAATTCTATAATTTTAATTTTTAAAGAATTAATGTTCTCATTTGTATGTTTGTACCAATAAAAAAGATCAATTTTGGGTTCAAAAGGGTCAACAATTAATATTAAAATTTCGACTTCCGGTTAAAATTCTAAAATTTTATTAGGTGTTGCAGATCTTCAGGTCATCGCATTTCTATTCAAATCCTAATTTATAAATTTTGACCAATAAAAAATGTAAAAATTGACAATTGAGTCTAAAATGAAGTAGATAGATCATTGTTTTACAAACATTTCTCCTAAGAGGTTAAAGGAAAAATAACAAACTTTTTTAGAGACTTACTTGTATTTAATTACTCTATGGCATTGGAGAATTATTGCGTTTAAACTTAAATAGTATTTCTTTACAACTAAAGCTCACAAAATTGTCTTAATATATTTGTCAATATCTCAGAAACGACTGGTTTTATAAAGTCATATTTCAAATATTTTATTTTATTTTTAATAGTACTACAATTTTACAATACTAAGTAATTTTATATCTCAAATAGTTTCGAAGATATGATTTTAAAAAAAAATAGAATGTACGCATCAGACCGGAGCCCATAAAGTCATTTTGCAGAAATATTGAAGGTAGCCATTTTGTTTAGAAAATGTATAAATGTTTAGAAATGAAATTTAATCAAAATTGTTAAAGCTGATTTTGAGAAAATCGACTTTTTCACTTTTTGCCCTTCAATAAACTACCCTTAATCTTAGGGTTAGATATCCAATTCCAAAAACCTTCGGGGTAACCCTATGAAAACCATAGATACCAAGTTTTAGCCCGATCGGTACAATAGTTTAGGCTCTAGTTGAAGGGACAGACAGACAGACGAAAATTCAAATACCACTTTTTCGGATACGGGGGGTCATGAAACGTCGAGATTCATCAAAATCTCGAGTTCGATTTTTTGACGATCACATTATTTTCTCTACCTGTAAGATGAAGAGAAAGTAAAAAATACATGCTGGAACCCTCATGAAAATTTTTAAACAAATATTATAATCATTCGAACAAATCAGTTAAATTTGACAAGTATAAAACAAACAAAAAACGTCACATGCTCTTACAGCGTCTTTTGTAAATGGTATTTATTAATATTTGAAACAAACTGGATATCCTAATTACTGATGCTGTTTTATATTGTGAAAAACAAATATTTTAATATTGCCTATCGAAGCCTAAGATAACCATGGCGGAGTACATTTTGATAAACTGCTCTAACCAACATTATCCTATGCGCAGACAGAAATGTCTGACCTACTGTTGTAAGCTATTTTTGTAACCTCACTCTACAGAGATAAGTCTACAATGACAAACATTGTCATGACAGATGTCGCTTGTTTACTTTTGTCACTCGACACAAATGTGCAATCTAGATATTCATGCATAAACGTGTAATATTACATTACTTTACACACGATTTAGATAATTACTGGGTTATTATTATTATTTATAAATATAAACTGTTTCCTACACTTTAATACTTTTAAGGTCACTTGAAAGATATATATATATATCTTTTTCTTTTCTTTGGAGAAGATATTTTGCTATTGTTAAAATAGTTTTCATTTTTCTGGAAAAAAAAAGTTGCAAACCTTTATTACTTTCTCGCGACCCTTCGGAGGGAGGAAAATCTAGTATTGTGATTTTAAAAATATAAATGGAACGGTGCACCGCATATAATTTCTCTCGCTTTTGTATTAAAATATGCATTTACTAAAAACTCATCAGATCTTTGAAACGAAATAATAGGTCTATACATTGTTGTAGAAACATTACACCAAAGATCACAAATGAAATAATATACACTATTACTTACTCTATGGCACTAAAGAGCTAGGAACACACCGACAAATTAACCAAAGAGAAATATCTTTGTTCACCAAAGAGCGTAGGAATCAAATTCATATTCAAAGATATGAATTAAAAAGTATGTATATATTTTGTTTATAGCTCAGAAATGATTGGTTTTATAAAAATATAACTCAAATAATTTTTTTTTTATCTATCATATTCTTACATCTTTATACTAAGTTATTTCATATCTAAAATAGTTGCAAATAAATGAAAAAAATGGGAAAATTTCCCTCATGGAAAGTACCCGCAAATCAATTTCATTAGAAAATCAGAACCTCCATCTTATTTATATAAACAATGTCTAGGTATAAAATTTAATTAAAATCGTTTCAGTGACTTTCGAGAAAATCGATTGTTTCTCTTTTTGCCCTTCATTAAACTACCCTCAAATTTAGGATTGGATATCTAATTCCGAAAACCCCTCGGGGGGACCTTGTTAAACCCCAGATACCAAGTTTAAGCTCAATCGGTAAAATAGTTTTGGCTCTAGCCCGAGGTACAGACAAACAGACGGCATTGCGAAAACAACTTTTTTGGTTTCGGAGGTCATGAAATGTCGACATTTATCAAAATATTAGTATATAAGGAAATATTTTAAATGTTACATTCGATATAACATGAAATATGTAAAACACCTTTACGTCATTTAAATTATGATTAAATAAAATTTGTATTGAGAATGCAAATATAATTTTATTTTTAATTAAAGGTCAAAAAAAGAAAATAATAATAAACTTATGAAAACTAGGTAGTAAATAGGACCTTTGGCTATTTTAGAATAAATTGTTAATATAAAAATATTGTGAAAGTGCTCTAAAATACTCTTTAAATGAAAACTGTTTCCACGGAGTACAGTATTAATTTCATAAATCTGCCGTAGAGATTTCTCCAACAATGAATCGTGAATAAATTTGTTAAGATAAATAGCTCCAGGTGTTATTTTTAAACTATTCTAGCTGATTCACTCAATATGACGCACATTCATTTTATGATTAAATCTAGAACCTTTCCTGACAATGAAAGTGAATGCGTCGACCACAAACGAGTTGGGTTTTAAACACAAGACTAGTGTATACAGGATGATTCAAAACGCTGTACAAACGTACAGTGGCGTATGCAGGATTCAAGTTTGGGGGAAGGAGGGTGTCTCAATACCTGAACGCCTGTTTTTGAAAATATGTAAAGAAACTGTATTCCTCAATTCTAATCAATAATCATAGTTTTAGATTATTCATAATAATGATTAACCACTAACCAGTGATTTATCTTGTAAGAGGAATACTTCATACTTTATAGGCATTTAGTTTGGTCATTACGTTAGGTAGTGTAAGGATAACATAAAATATGGAAGCTTACACAATTTAGAATGTTTAATAATTCTTAACACATGGTAACTATGTACGATTTTTACAAGTATTCTTTAACTTTATAGTTATAAATAGTTAAATCTTGGGAAACCATAGTGTCAAAAAAATAAAAAATAAACCAAATAAGGCGAATAAAAACTATTAGCACAAACCACAAACCCTTAAGTGAAAGAGCATCTTCGAATATTGCTTTGATTTTAGTGATTGATAATTTTTTAGATATTCACTTTTATGTCTCTCTGTACAGTCATTAAAGCTAAAGACGTTAGCCGGTCTTCACCTGTGCTGTTGCGCAGGTAATTCTTCAGTCTCTTCAAAGTCGAGAATGACCTTTCAATGGAAGATGTGGTCACTGGTATTATTGCCAAAATTGTTGCTAGAATTGTCAGATTGGGAAACATTTCTCGATCTAAATACTGTAATGTGTCGACAGCATTCTTTGGCTTTGGAGAGTCTGTAGCTTTCCAGTGTGATGCCCAAAGGCTCCATTCCGCTTTCAATATATATCTGCTGGTGTGCTGCATATCATCCTTGTAAAACTCCAAAGCTGATAACATGTCGTTAAACTTTTTGTTGACAGCGCTTACTGGGATTAAACAGTCAAGTCCTCTTAATAGATCCCTATGGTTTGGAAATCTCTCTTTCAATGAAGCTAATATCTCGTCCAAATAAGGATAGAACACAATCTGTCGGTAGTATTCTTCTGGGGTTTTGGCTTCAGCATTTGCTCTGTACCTCTGAGCGCCTACTGTTCTTGCTCCTTTTATAGGAACTTCTAATTTATGAGAGATATGTCTTCATCTTTTGTAAACAGTTTTTTAAATTCTTCTTTTACACTTTTCCTCACGTCGACAAAAACCTTTTCTGTCATACTAATTTTAACCAAAGATGAACTTATATCTACAGATTCTTTTTGTAGATATTTTGATTTTAGGTAATATGTTATGATAATTAAAAAAAAACAGCTATTCGCTGAGTTTTTGGACCTTAAGATTTGGGGATGGGGGGGCGGGGTGCCCCTGCAAATGTAAATGGGAAATAGGACGGGCACAGACTACGTATTAATCGCATCGGTTCGTATCGCTACGCACCGGCTCACAAAATAGTCCCGGTTTGAGTTTTCTTTTCCCATTTTGATACAAAATAATATATATAAATGAGCCGATATGATAAAATACATACAGGCGTGTGCCCACTTTTAAAGATCTTCACTTCTATATTTTACAACCTGCATCTGTGGGCATGCCGATTAAACGCCAACATTGTCTTGTCTGGTTTCGCCAGTTACGGGAAGGTAAGAGTGATTTCCAGCCTGGGTGGACCAAATATAGGTTGGTTTTTTCCCCTAAATGGTTTACCCACTCTCTCTTAACCCAAAGTATACCTTTCTGATCCCTTCCCCAATAATGTAATTAAATGTCACAAGAACGGGTAGTAAGACGTGGCGCAGTAAAATAATCACATAAAGTTAGTCGACCATGCTGTTACAGTACATCGAATCATGCGAACGACATGGGAAAAAAAAGACTTAGTCATCGTTAGAATAAATCACACCTGCATTCACAATCTCATTGTTCTTATTAAATATCACGGGGGCAGGTTTATCTCATATTTCATATCCTCTCTGATTCCTGGAGTAAAAGTTCGATCAGTTCTTAGTCATGACATTTTGAGGTACAATCCAATTTTCATAGTAAGTGACAGCTAGAAAAGGTACTAATTAATTTTCACTTAGTTTTTTTTAGCACCGCGTATTACTACCCGTTCGGGTTGTACAGGTATGTACTAACTACGCTAATGGTTTTAGGGATTAAGAAGGTTATATTTAGAGGTATTGTACCTGAATTTGCGTGGAGGGAGAGTGGACAACCATTTAGGAAAAAAACACGCTCAGTATACCCTACCGGAATCGAACTCCGATTTCCCCGTCATCGGCAGTTTAGTCTATGGTGATAGTGACGCCCTAGACAATGCGGCCCCCGAAGCGGATTGGTTTGTTGTACTGAGGGTGGTTTTGCCTGAATGATTTCACAATCTACCGACACGCAAATGTGGGTATATTTTTTTCTAAAATATGACCATATCTGCGGATAACTCGGGTAGTAAGACGCGGCGAAAGATAAATAGTGGCATGAGTTTTGAAACTGGTTAGATCAAGCAAGATAAATATTACTGTACCTCTTAAGGGTGCGAAAAATGGTAGCTAGATTTAATACATTTATTAATACACGAATTTTAACCCTGCAAATACTTTGTTACTTTTAGAGAGAGGGAAAATTATGTTATCTATATTGTCAAAAGAAAGTTTTGCCTCTGACAGCATGAAGAATATTTATAATTTAAAAAAAAAATATAAATATAAAGTTAGCCATTCTTTCATAATCGCCATTTGGGATTGAGTAAAGACTATAAAATAGAAGCTATAATTCGCTAAGTCTTTAGTAGTGGACAAGAATGGGGTTTAAAACCCTCAAGTTTGTAACATGTAGAGAAGAAGGAAACTGCTAGCCTACAAACAGTAGCGTACGCAGGTTTGCAAAGTAGGGGCTCAAAGGGTGGGGCTAGGGGAGAAGTCTTCCCAACCGGTGAAGGAATTTTTTTAACCAATATATACACACCTAGAGGCTTTTTTTGGAAGGTTTTTAATTGGTATTTGTTAACTTGATCATTTATACGAAAAAGAGGCAAGGGGTTAATCCTACTTACCAAAGCATAATATTTTCAGCGCGTGAAGATATCCCACCTCCATTCCACGAAAGATAGTCCAATCCTATGAATTAGATACATTTGGTGATCGATATAGAGACTATATCTGATCAACTGATATTCTTTGCTAACAATGTTTAACTGATCATAACCCTGCCCCCACACCCAATTTTATTTTTTCTTACCCGCCTCGGTGGCGTAGTTGGCTAACGCGCTTGTCGTGTTGAGCTCGACTGCCGAGGACGGGGAGATCGAGGTTCTAATCTCGGTCGGGTGAACTGGGGGGGGGGGTTCCTAAATGGTTTTCCACTCTCCCTCCACGCAAATGCTGGTTCACTTCCTCTAATTCAACCTTCCCAATTCCTAATCCATTAGCGTAATTGTACTGAAAGCGTATAACCCGAACGGGTAGTAAGACGTGGTGCTAAATATTATTATTTTTTTTTCTTCAAATCAGCGTAGATCTTGGGGCATCCCCAAATTATGGTAAGGGGGATCGAGCCCCCTCAAGCCTACGTGGGTACGCTATTGACTACAACTTGAAACTAACTGTTCGCAATCTAGACGTAAAGGGAGATGTTTTATTTATATACACATTAGGAAGATTACTTTCTATGTAACTTTATCGTGTTTGTTTTAAGTCTATCAACTATAACTCTCTCCATAAAATAATCTAGTGTATTTGAAAAATAAAATCACATTAATATTGATATATGGTTGAGCAAAGTGAACATAGAGGAAATATATGCATTTTCATGAATGAGAAAGTTGAAAAACATTTATTTAAAAAAAAACACTTTCTGCACGCCCTGCCGGGATTCAATCCCTGAACTTCCCGTCACCGGTAAACTAGACGAGATAAGCTTCACATTCAATCCACGTGCCCACCAATGCGAGGGGTTAAGTTAGTTTGTAAGGCTTATATGATGTGTGCTTAGAAATTTCCATAACATACCTCGAAGTAAATGAATTAGTTAAACGTCTGGGGTTCAATCCTCGGTCCCGGCACAGATTTATCTGATTCCAAAATCCTACCGTCATCTCTGACAAGACGTGTATTAATCACAACTTGTGAATGTGGGGAATTTCAGGCCTCCACCGTGGTTCGGAATCCACGTTAAAATGTAGGTTCTACATTTTATCTCACATTCACCCTTCCATTACACATTAGCGTAAGTGCATACAACCCGAATGGGTAGTAAGATGTGGGGCTAATAATAATAATAGTTAAACATCTATTGAAAGCTGTAAGTTGTAATACCCATGGATTCGCTCATGAATATATGAAAGTAGAGCAGTTAACTTTAGTTATGGACCAGATAAGTCTCTTTTTGTGGCGCTCACACTATATCTTATCTTTGTGTTCGTTTGTTATCGCATTCTACCATGTCCTTTGTACATTGTGTACCAAAGAGTGGGTGGGACTAGCTAAGAGTATAGTTAACGTTAATTTTCTGAACCTATTGATCATTGATCACGATTTACAAACTACAACCCAATTTTCATAGGAAAAACCTTTTAGAAACTAAAAACATAATTTTGTTTCTGTCAATAATGAAAAAAATTACCATACTATTAATCTATTGTATAGGTATTGATAATATATATTAAAATTAAAAGCTGAAGATGGCATGCCTCGACGTATTAATACATGAAATAATATCTAGTAAATTTTCTAGCTAACAGAAAAGTCCCTTTATATGAAAATACGACTGTGAAACTCTTGTAGTACCACAACAGCCAATCACAGGCCTGTTAATATCTCACCGGGAAACTGAAAGACCCCATTCCCCTAATGATACGTTTCACGGTCTTGTTGGGAATCGAACAAGGAACACTTTTCTCTGCAAACCAACGGCTCCCGACTGAGCAAAGGGGTTGGATCAATTTTATATTTTTAGAATCCTGTCTTACTACTCGTTCGGGCTATACGCCTATGTACTAATTGCTTCAATATATTAAGAATGAGAAAGGTTGAATTTAAAGTGTACCCACATTTGTGTGGATAGAGAGTTGGAAACCATTTAGGAAATACCACCCACCCTCAGAACACCCGGCCGGGCTCTAACTTTGATCCCCTTGCCTTAGACCATGCGACCACCGAAGTGGGTCGGATTTTAATTAGTCTTCAAGCTATAATTTGTTAGTGGTATTGTTATAAAAACTGGTTTCAAGTCACCCCCACCGGTAGGTATGGTCGGGGTCTAAATCCCAAACTAATCTAGTCTGGTTTGTCGGGGTTCGAATCCCCGCTGTGCTTATTTAGGGTATATTTTTCCCGAATGTAGCGAGTGCATTTCTTCTAAATTCTAACTTCCTCAATTCCTAATACATTAGCTTAATTTAACCATTAGCTATACGCCCGAATGGGTGATTATTGAGACATGGGGGAAAAGTATAAAGTTATCATGTTAGTAAGTATAGTTTTTTCCTTGTTCTTTTGAATATGTCAAATGGTTATCTTTAAAATTATTACTGGCACTAAAGTATGTGATTGAAAAAAAATAAGCCCTTTTTCTTTAATTACTTCTGTTATTTGGATTCACTCCTACCACCTGGATCAGTGGTCGCGTGGTATTATTAAGTGGTATCTCATATATATCCATTCGCCAAACCATATGTAGGACCATATGTTGAACTGTTGTCACCTCAGCCAGCCAAAACTTTCACAACATACAATTTTTCTTAATTTACGCATTTTGAAAATAACCGTTTAGATGTTTCTCTTTTTTTTTTTTTGAAAGCGGCTTCTGAAATTCACTTTAAAATGCGTTATCATTTCTAGAGCTCTAAAATGCTGCCTTCTCTTCGTATTTATCAAAATGGGTGAAATGAGCGCGTGTTTGATGACGTCATACAAATCGTATTTAGTTGTGTTCATGCGCTTGTGTTTACAAAATAAAAACGTTTTATTTTGAAACCACTAGGCCTACTCCTCGTAATATTGTGTATGGCTCTTTCTTTTAAGTTATAAACATTTTTTATTTAGTTTATAATTTATTTAAGATTAAAGTGTGTCTATACTATGTTTTAATTTATTATTTCATGAACTATAATATCTCATGTTGCCAAAACCGCGAAACAAAAAACATCATAGGGTAGTTTTATTCATGTTTTTGTCTTTTCAATTAGTCACGAAATAGCCAATTTTACAGTAATACCTAAGGAAATAATATTAGAAGCGTTTTATAACATTGTTGATTGATAATATAGTATTACCACATAAATTGACATTAGTATCCGACACCTTAGCTCCCTCGGTAGCGTGTCTGCCCACTGAGCTAATGGTCCCGGGTTCGATTCCCGACATGGCCGAAAAAATTATCATTGGTGAAATTTGTGTTTACCTTTTCACATTGATAAATTAATAATTGGGGACTGGATGTTGTGCCTGCCCTAATCTTAAGTTAGATATAAGTAATGGATGTAAGTTAACATTAGTGACTTTCAACAAATGTTAGCCATAAAGAAAACTTAAGGACTGGCTACACGGAGCCGCATCGCATCGCATCGACGCGGACGAATCGTCGAGAGAGCATTGCGGACCGTGTGGCCGGCCACCTACCTACCACCGGAAATAAATGTTCGGGAACTTCCGAACGGCATTTCTTTCACAGCCCTTGCACGTGTGACGCTTTAGTCATTGTTTACAACATTACGTACAAGATAAACAATATTATATACAACTCATTGAACAACAAACATTCTTATTATTAATTACTAGCCAACTTAAAACTTTATTCCTCGTAATTAATAGCCAACATAATTTTATGAAAATAGGTGAAAACCTATGCAAGTAAAAATAAAAATACAAACTTATTTTTGTAACGGAACTCAGTCTATAAATAATATAAAAATGGTTTTCTTTTTTCAGTTACAATAATTTTATGCTTGGTTTAATAAAGTGAATTAGCTAAAAAAATCCTAAGCGATGTTATTGTAAATAGATTCACTTTAGGTGCGGTGCGGCTCGTGTAGCCATAGTTTCTTACTACCGATCGGTATTACCAATCCTACGCTAGATATATTGTACCACCTGTGATCGAACCAAGTTCTCCTAGACTTGCATTCGACCTTTTCTAACCACTCTCCGATGGATCTGAGCCAAAAAAACAACAAAAAAAGGCCTCAAACATCACGGCGGTCGTCTTGTAGGTGAATTCCTCCATCAGTTAATATTGTAACGTGGCGTTAGTAGTAGTGGCCAATGCTTTGTTGGCCCTTTGTCAAGCTAGGTTCCTTCCTCTCTTTCTCTTGGTCCGTTTCGTAGCGTCTTGTTCACAAGGAGTTGCCTTGTGTGTCCCGCGAGCATAAAGAACCGGGGCAGTCGTTAAAAAACAAAAGGACTGAGTATAAACCGCCAGTAAAATAAGATTAGGTGAGCGAAAATGAAATAAAGCTTTAAGCTTTGCCGTTTTAAAATTAGTTTTGATGGCATAAGTGTTAGAGCGATGGTTATTTTTTATTGTTAAAATGTCAACCTCCGGATGTGAATGACCTCGAAACATTATCTCATTTAATAGGGTTTTAATAATTATTTGTTAACTACTAAATTATATCTACTTACACATTTAAGTCTGTCATTAATATATATATATATATATATATA
>CABFVX010000403.1:0-115433 GCA_902151425.1 Timema shepardi
GTAACTGACCTGCCCTCTATCGTCAACAAGGCGGGGTCACAGTTCAACGCGGGTAATACGTAGAGTGTGACGTCACACTCTACAGTACTGAGAATGTTTTTTCTCTATATTATTTTAATTTTCTCTCTACGCAAATACCCGTTTGTGCTATACGCTTATTTACTAATTACGCTAGTGGTTTTAATGATTAGGAAGGTTATAGTTTGGGAATTGTACCCGCATTTGCGTGGAGAGAAATTTGTTATACATTTTGGAAAAAACCACCCTCAGTACACCCGAGTGAGATTCGAACCTCAATCTTCCTGCCTTCGGCAGTCTAGTCTACTGTGAGAGTAGTTCACTAGACCATGCGGCCACCGATTTGAGTCTGCTCACAGTTGAAACCTTAGTGTAAACATAATTATTCTGCATTCATCCACCTAGCAAACTTTGACAATATATTTTTCAAAGTGACCAGATATATTTGGGAAATGAATACATATGAGACATTTACTCGTACTAGTAACTTTTCAACGAACATAAAAGGTTAATATTACTATCGTTGACCTGGTAAAGTTAAGCTTGTTTGAATATTTCCAACCATGGTGTTAACTTTTGAAATTACTATGAATATAAAACCAAACCAAATATTTATACTGAAGCTAACTTTTTTTTTTTGGCAAGTCTTGTGGTTTGCATTCCTTGCCACTAATCTAAAGATACCGGATTCCATTTCCAGCAATACCATAGGTATTTTTTCCTCATGAGAAATCTTCCTATGACCCACCTTGGTGGCGTAGTTAGCTAGCGCGTAATTTTCGTGTTGAGTTAGATTGTCGACAACGGAGAGATCAAGATTCGAATCAAGCTCGGGTGAACTGGGGGTGGTTTCTCCTAAATGGTTTTCCACTCTCCCTCCACGCAAATGCGGGTTCACCTCCTATATATTCAACATTCCCAATTCTTAACCTATTATAATAATTAGTACTTAAGCGTATAACCAGAATAGGTAGTAAGATGCGGTACTATGTATTATTATTAATTTTATTATTATTATTATTATTATTATTATTATTATTATTATTATTATTAGGTGACCTGGTGGTCTAGGGGTAAGGTGTCAGACTTCTGTGCTGGTGGCCGGGGTTCAATCCTCGGCCCCGGCATAGATTTATCTGACACAGTGCTAATAATAATAATTATTAATAATAATAATTGTTCCTATGATTCTCATGGTCTGAATAATTATTCTTAAGTTATGACTGAGACTTCTACTATCACCACATAATCATCATCATTATCATTACATCAACTCACAGGGTCGAAGTAACTGCGCATACATGGGTGTCCCAACCACAGAATATTGTTTCATATTCACCACTGCCAATAAAATACCATGGATACCTAGCCGATAAAACCCCGGGGTCACACCCTTAAGAAAAAAACAACTTATTTTGGATAGAGTTTTTAATATTAAATTTACAAATAATACTGACTTTAACTCGCACTTAAATGCATCCCATCCCACCTCATGTGCGCATTACACGTTCAAATGTATTAAATAGGCCTACATAAGAACATGAACAAAATGAACTTTTATGTCACTTAACCACTTGTTGAATACAAATAACGTTTCTGCTACCGTCAGCGAGATTCTTCATGGCACATTCATAACTAGTCTTTATTTTGTGTGTGTTTTTTTTACCTAACTAAAACTCTTGTTTTGGAAAAAAAATTACACTCTACTTAAGAGAGTGTAACCACTATACTTTCATTATTTAGGAGTAAAATAATACAACCCTTTTATCAGGACTACTAATCGCAACATCAGACTATCACAAGCAGTCGATTAGAGAGCAAAGACTTTACCATCCGATGCGCTTCTTTATAAACACTGGGTTTGAAATATCTAGTTAAGATCACATCCGCTTGGAGCAGCCATGTCTGCTCAGTTCTAAGTTTTTTTTTGTTTTTTCAAAACACTGTGATCTAGCTTGGAAGTTGTTACACTTGGCTTCTTTAAGAAAATGTATGTAATAAAACTACCACTTTTATTTAATGAGTGTTAATTTTTGGTCGGAATCATTGTGTTTCGGGCATCTATGTACTCGAGTTCTACACCATAAATCTGATTAAAGAGCACATGTGTTGTTAATATAAGTTATTGTTCACGTCCTGTATTCCTATTAGACGTAAATAATTTGTATAATAATTTAATAAGAATTATTTGGGTTTGAATTTTACATAATTTTTATTCTGAGCACGTTAATTTATTATAAATTGTAGCCATATCCTCAGTAAAAATTCTCAGGTTGTTTGAATGTATACAAAATGTACGGAAAACACATGTTAATGAATATCAATTAATCAATGTAAACCACAGACATGATAAAGATTCATTATAAATAAACAAACCAAAATAAACATTAGATAAATAGCGTATTTTTAGGAGTGCATCATGTATAAGAGGATATTAATTTTCGTAAGATTTATTTTAGTACCTAAAACTATCTAACATAGGGAAACAGGATGAGGATGAAATTCTTCAAATAATGGTATGAGCATTTGCCCGAATAGAGACGCATAAACAATATCATTGGACAATATTTTATTGTGCATTAAATAAAATCAATAATAGCTGCAATAATGATAGCGTTTTATGAATTTTCCAAATTTATGATATATCCACACGTGACGTAAACTAGCTTAAATAAGGCAAAGCATTTAAACTAAATACTCGACCTTGTCACGTATAAATCGTATTATAAATATCGTAGACCCCTTTTAATTAAGTGAGCCCTTCCTCACACAATATAATTCTTTAAAGGGCAAAACCTAGACGAAATCCTGGGTCTTATAGACCTATGTTCAGCCTTCACGATCCATAAACCCTGTTCCTTTGACGTAATTATGTATATAGCGCGTACAGATATACTAAACGGGGTGAAAAAAGATAATATTAAAACTGACAGAAGTAGCTCAAGATTGAATCTTTATCCGGGTGGCTGAGTTTCAAACCCTTCCATTGTGGTAGCCTCCTTATCATTAATTTGCATGGTTTTACTTAAAAGTTAGCCCTCTGAGTCTGTATCCTTAGCGTACTTAGTGTACCGGCCTGGCAAATAAGATTAAGTTACTCTATAAGATGGTGACACTTAATATACTTAAGCTATTAGTATTTTAACTAGTATAATATAAGAATCAAATAGCCAAAGCTATTATTTATACTTTTGGTGAAGATTAATTAATCTAGATATCATATTCTGAAAATTGAAAAATGACACCTAGACACGGGAATCGAGCCTGGGACCTTTGGCTTTGTACGCCAATGCTCTTGCCAGTGAGCTATCCAGGAATCATTCCGTGTCCACGACATTATTCACTCATATTTTAAGGCAGAGTTCATGATGGGACGTGTGGAAATCGTCGCCTACAAATTGGTGATTTTTATTAAAATCACGCTCTATCAGATAATGCAGTATAATATATGTCAGCGACAGGCGAACGAAACTTGACTAATTCGGATGAAACTTATCTTTTTAATATAAGTTTAAAAACTCAAAACCCACAATGCGTTATTTTCATTCATAAAAGTCTTTAAAATAATTTCATTCAGAAAAGTATATATAAATTGAAAATCCTGCTTTGCTATGGTTTAGTACCGTGGTCTATACTATCAGTGCGCGGTGTTTCAACTTTACAGGGAATCTAAGGGCTTAAAGATAATTTGATAAGAAATTTATTATAAATGTTTATTTAACCTGCAAAGCTTGTCGCATTGAAAATAGGTTGGTCAGAATTTAAGTAGGGATGTAGGGAAAGCGATATAAAACCAGTGGTTTTGAAGTGTTTATAGCAAAAAAAAATTATTTATACAAAATAAATATAATATTGCTCCAGTATAAACATAACCCGCATGGTCTAACGCTCTACTCTCGCTGTAGACAAGACTGCCGATGACGAGAAGATCTGGGTTCGAATTATGGTTGGGTGGACTGAGGCGTTTTTTCCAACATGGTTTTCCACTCTCCTTCCATGCAAATGCGAGTACACTTTCCCTAAATATAAACCTAATAATCCCCAAAATCATTATCGTAATTAGTAGATAAGCTTATAACCTGGACGGGTGGA
Source organism: Timema shepardi (assembly GCA_902151425.1). Lineage (NCBI taxonomy): Eukaryota > Metazoa > Arthropoda > Insecta > Phasmatodea > Timematidae > Timema > Timema shepardi. Next base: position 4,111 of record CABFVX010000403.1, read on the forward strand.
AAGACACGCTGCTATAAAACAATAGAAATATAGATTTTTAATTTTCTTACATAGTTATATTAACAGTTCTTGAATATCTATCATGCTAACTGCTATTCAAACCTTAATATTTAAGTTAATATCATATTATTAGAATGTATTACATAAAGTTAAGTTTTCGGGAATCTTGAATGGAATCCTATTACTAAGCGAATACTCATTGCTGTTAATTATCTGTACATTATTTGATGTGAAATTTAGAATAATAACTGTAATAATTGAATTTGATAATTTTTGGGGTAAATGTGGCCGCCTGGAATGTGAGGCCCGGGGCAATTGCCTTCCCCGCCCCCTCCCCCCCTCTCCCAGATGTGTTTCTGCCTACACCGATCCAAGGTATGTCAACGTCTTGCCTGGCTCTGTTGTTGGCGGTTTGCTTTACATATTCAGATCTAACTGCTGTGGTCAAACTGTCTTGTTACTGGCTGTAACTACAGACAAGCAGACAGTCAATCGATATGCATAAGGTCTATATATACAAGATAGATAATCTCAGACGACTACAGGGTGGTCTTATAAAACATTGTATTCTTTGAACACTCTGTTGGGGGATAGGGGGATATTTGGCCCTGTTTCCATCGACGGCAATTCTGTTGGGTATGCTGAAGGAATATAACGACCTAGCTAGGCACACTGCAGTCGATGAGCTTTCCAAAGAACACGCCACCAATAGTCACGAATTCTAAATCGTTAAGCTAATAATAATAATAATAATAATAATAATAATAATAATAATAATAATAATAATAATAATAATAAAGTATTATTATTATTATTATTATTATTAGCAACGCGTCTTACTACCCGTTCGGCTTATACGCCATTACGCTAATGTGTAATAGTAGGGTGATTGTGAGATGAAATGGAGGATCTACAGTTCAACGTGGAATCCGAACCACGGTGGAGGCCTGGCATTCCCCATATTCACAAGTTGTGATTAATAAACGTCTTGCCAGAGGTTAAGGAAAGGTTTGGTAATCAGATAAATCTGTGCCAGGACCAAGGATTGAACCCTGGACCCCCAGCACAGAAGTCCAACACCTTACCCCTAGCCCACCAGGTTTCCAAGCTAATAATCGACCAGGCTGGCTAGAGATGCGAATATTGACGTTCATACCTTCATCGCATCTTGTATCCCGTCCGGTCTCACCGCATTTGTACGAAAGTAGAGTGGGAAACATTTTTTTTTAAATCAAACATCTTTAATGTATCCAACCGGGATGTTAACCCCGACCTTCACAATACCAGCAAACCAAATTAGATGAACCTTACGTTTAGTCTGATACTGATTCCTATTGATGTTGAAACATTTCTTAGTCTGGGTCTTCTTATCTTACCGGATTGTGTGTGGGGAACTGACTCACTGTTTGATTGAGGTTTTGGACAGGTTGTGGTAGATGAAGCAGATGAAGGTATATTAATAGTTAGATAGGATGTAGATGAGACTCTTTTTCAACATCGACCATCGCCATTGACAGTGCCAAATATTACTTTTCTTGTAGATAGAGTTAGGTATATAGTCCGATTTAGATAGAAAGGATTTTTTTCTTTTTTAATAGTTACTAAAACAATTTTCATTTCTTTATAAAATAAATCAATGTGATCTGTAGCCTTTACTTTTGAGAATTACTATCAAAATTTACAAAGTAATATAAAGTGATAATATAGTAAAATATTATCAATTTTGACAAAAAAAAAGAAAGTTTATTTTCAAAATGTTTCTTCTTACCAAGATCATACTATATATACACGCACGCAATAACTTTTTTTAAAATCAGGAACACGATATGAAGGACTCTATCTGACAGTTACCAATGCTACTAAAAGTATTTCTCCTCATACGTAAAGTCATGTGATCTACTGCTATCGCTATTGATATAATAATAGGCCTAAAAATAATAATAACTATTATTATTGTTTATTTATTTATCACCACATCTTACTACCTGTTTGGATTATACTCTTAAGTACTAATAACGCTAGTGGGTTAGGAATTGGGAAGGTTGAATTTAGAGGATGTGAACCCACATTTGCGTGAAGGGAGAGATGTAAAACCATCTAAGAAAGACCATCCCCAGTTAACCCGAGCTAGATTCAAACCTCGATCTCCCCGTGTTCGGCAGTCTAGCTCAACACATGTAATGAAATAGATTTTCATTTAATAATAATTTTAATCAAAAGTTCCCACACTTAACATATTCCGAATTAATGAATAGTTTCAGAACATAAAATTAAATGTATCTAGATGTGTTAGGAAATCTCCTTACGCAATTTGATGATCAATTATCTATTTATTTTTGCTTAAAACGTCCCTACACCTCTATCGGAAACACTCGTGAAATATGACCAATTCGAACACACTTTCTTTCTTTCTCTCTTTCTCTCTTTCTCTCTCTCTCTCTCTCTCTCTCCCTACCTTATAGAACAAATATAATATGGTGCAACTTAAATACAGAGAGAAACCTCTAGAAGGATTTCCTTCAAACTATATACTCAAAAAGAAGGCTCCTCTCTTCATTCGGTCCGCAACCTTACTGATGAACGGTCCGTGAAACTCTAACCTCACTAATTTATAGTTTAATTTTTAAATTCAGTCCACAACGTGTTAAGCTGCCGTATCGGGGATGCAAATAATATTTTTTTTAAATAAACTGGATTTAAATTAATAAAATACAGATTTCAACAAATCATATATATATATATTATCAATACCAAACCCATATAATAATCATGACGAACTCAAAGCCAGGATTCTCAAAGAAGAGAATCATACAATACCCTACAGTACCACTTCACTACTTGGCTCGACGAGGACATCCAAAGGACTCCCCAAAGAGCACAACACATTACTCTTCAACTTGACTCGACAACGTGAGGCTACACCAGCAAAACTTCACTCTTCACACGAAACTAGCGCGTTCGGTAACTACGCCCCCGCGGCGGGTAATAATAATAATAATAATAATAATAATAATAATAATATATTTACCTAAATACTAATAATATAGTAACATGTTTTTAATGTTGACAGACAAAAAAATATTCCTAAAGCTCCTTTGCATCCTTGTTTATACTGTACCTAATACCTTGCAACAAGGACTATTCCACCCCGCCTCGCCCCTTTCCAGCTCTCTCTGTGTGCGTGACGTCACTCCAACGTGCGTGTTGCCGCTCTGCAGGGGCCTCTCTTGACGTGTGATACGAAACGAGGAGGCCCTCTCGACTTTGTCCATCACCGTCAGTTAATCTAGCTCCTAGCTCCGAGCTAATCAGTGCAAGGAGCGGTCGGAACCTTGGCGTGTTACCAAAGGGGGGAGGGGGGAGGAGGCCTGGGTTGAAACCCTCGTTGAACAGGGGATTAACAAATGACATCTGTAGAGAGTGTATGAACACAGACAGAAATAGATTTCGATTTTCGCTCTCCTTGCAGTTGACACAAGGTATATGAGGCATTGGTTCCATTCCGAATGGTGGTTAAAATTAATTGATTTTAAAAAAAGTGTTTAAATTTTGTAGGGTGGAATACTATCGTGTAAAAAAAAATTACAGCCCCAATGGGCACACACCCAACCATTTTGGTTTCATGAATTCAAGGGAAATTTAATACATGTTAATATTTTTTTACTTAAGTCAACAACCCAAAGGTTGGTTTGATGTAGTATATATCCATCCGAAATAGTCCATGCACTCAGCTCTTTGACTGGTTAGTGTTTCTTCCACCATCTGGTATAAATGCCATGCACTAAAGTAGTTCAGGATGTGTGGTATGTCCCTTGCTGCCCTCCACACTGTGAATGTGAAAGAGAATACCAATTTTTCCGGGAAAGGTGTTTTCCCATACCTTCCAAAGTTATTTTACATGCCACAATCGACACGGTACCAACGGATCTACTTCCCCTCCTAAGGAAGTTGTGCTATGGATTTCTATTGCCCAAGAAAAATTCGTCAGCTTCAGGTGGGTTTTAAATCACAAATGACGGGTAATAAGGCGAGCTCTTTACCCCAGAATCACCGAGTTCAGCAAGAAGAAAATAAATTTCTAATTCGGATAAGAAATTAAAAATAGAGAAACTGTAACGATATATGTATACAGCTAGAGCCTGTTGGTTTTCATTATGTGAACATTAATCCACATCAAACTGTCGATAAATATTTGATTGTACAAGTGAGTACTATGAAACTTAAAGATACAAAGTATATATTTATTAATCGCACATTTAGCATTGACTGATTTATGGGAATTAATTCTCAAATTGGTAACAATAACCTCTATTGGTATACATTATATGAAGTATCGTTTCTATTTAATATTCTTTCATTCCTTAGCTAAATTAGTAAAATATATTAGCACAGCTTGATTTATATAGAATGGTACTTTTATAAAAAAAATTACAATCGTAATTTTCTTCGACCAACATTGATAACATTTTAATATAATATTGGTGATCTGGTGGTCTAGGGGTAAGGTGTCGGACTTCTGTGCTGGGGGTCGAGGGCTCAATCCTTGGTCCCATAACAGATTTATCTGATTGCCAAACCCTTCCTTCACTTCTGTCGGGACGAATATTAATCACAACTTGGGAATGTGGAAAATGCCAGGCCTCCACCATGGTTCGGATTCCACGTTAAACTGTAGGTCCTCCATTTTATCTCATAATCACCCTACCATTACACAACAGCGTAAGTGCGCATAATTCGAATGGGTAGTAAGACGCGGTGCTAATAATAATAATGATAATAATAATATATTAATATTATTTCATAGGTAGATTCCTGTTATCTATTAAAAATTGATAGATTCAGATTACATGACTTGATATATGAATAGCTTAAAGTAAAACTAGTAACTCTTATAGCTGTCATATTCTTTCCATGAATATTAGGCTGTACAATATATTTTGATCAACCCTGGAGTCATGGTGGACTGCTTAGTATCTAAAAATCAGCTATCAAGTACACCGAGGGCTAAAATTGTTGTCGATGGCCTGTAGAATTACTCAAATGTAAACAACAACACATTAGTGTGACCAAAATAAACATCTAATAACATATTAAGGGGTGAATTTTACAAATAAAACTATCCATTGTACAGTAGCCCCATGACTTCTTTGGTGCTGACTGACAGCTTTGAAAAGTTACCAGACCAAATTATATATCTCTACGCCGAACCATATGATCTGCAAAAACATGTGTTTAGCAGCTGTCACTTTTGACAGTAAAAATTTAGGTATATACCTAAATATTGACTATCAGAAGTCAGCTGTGAGCTGTCAGTCAGCACCAAAGAAGCCTTGGGGCTATTGTAGTTAGACTGTAGACTACTAGAGAGAAAAAAATTCTACTTACAAAAAAAACTACTTATTAAGCTTTCAGATATAAGTTTTCAAAAGAAAAAATATTATTCTGGTGAGTGGGCCATAATCACAACACACATTTAAGCGTATCACGTACTACAAAGGTTTGGACACAAACAAAAAAGGGACTTCATCCCTTATTTTCTCTACACATATTTATTCATTGTATTATGGTTATTCTTGAGTATTCCTATCTTAAACAATCACAATTTATAACGAATCAATTTTCATAAACATAATTAGCCCTACATTTTAGAAAATATCCACATCCATCAATGATTTAATAAATACATGCATACAAACATACCTGTATGTGTTATATATATATATATATATATAATTAAGAGGTAATCATGTAATTTAAAAAAATAATTATTGACAGGTTCACATACTGTACATGCATGAGGCATAAAAGACCTATCATAATTAAGGACAGTCACATAACATATAAGCTTACATCAATATTACGAAACATTTAAATGGGTCATAATAATAAAACAAATTAGTAAGCTTTATGTTTCTTGAATTATTGTGTATGTTCCTGCTAGGTGAAGCAAACTTAAAAGTTTGTAGCTTCGTACTTCTTTCACCTTCTCCTATTTTTAATTGTCTTGCACTCCCCCTAATGAATAATGTAATGTTTAACATTTTAAATTCTTAGAGACATCCACTTAACACGTCCCTAATTAAATAGAGTTACATATGAAAAAAATAACCAACGTAAAGCAAACAAATGACATCGTAAATAGCAACATGAAAGTCAAGCTTCTTTTGTACGGACAAGAAAAAAATTCCATATTAAATATGCACATGCATTTGATGACGGAAGATATACACAATAAACAAGCCGACTACTCTTTATTTCTGCACCTCACCCCCTTTTATATTGACTATTTTACGATGTAACAAGTAGGCTCCCAAACTTTAGTGTTAATAATTATAGCGTCAACGTTGGTCATCATACAGCCTACTTAGAGTTTAACCACTAAGCGATGAAAGCGTTAGAAGCACAAATTATAGACCACGCGAGTAAAAAGAGGCCTTACTTTATGTTACTGCGTGTGAGGAGTGTATTGTTCACACGCAAAAGGTTTTTTTTACGAGCTGTGATCGATTAATCGATATCGCACTGTACCACCATGCTAAAAAGAAACCCCTGAAAGACGCACAGCAAAAGACAAAAACAACAGTACTAAATCGGAACAGAAAGATTGAGTGGGTATAAGAATATGAAGAAATGGAATTGATAAAAAGGAGGAAAATAGGGGGATAAAGATAAATGAAACAAAGAGAAGTGTTAGGAGAGAAAACAAAACAAAAAGGAGGTGGCACTAGTACATTCTCGTGACATGTCACGAAAGCTTTTGGTTTTGTTAAAATAAAACTAAGGGTTAGTGAAGGGGAGGAGGGGTTTAGTAACGCGTTTTGCTCTAACTTTACTGCTACTAATCATTCTGTTCGTCTGTCTCTCTCTCTGTCTATTTTCTTCTCTCTTCCATTGTCTTGGTTTTCTCGTCTTCTTTGTGAGTATATATATATATATATATATTTATTTGTATGGGTGTATGTATATATATATGTATAGGTGTATGTGTCCACAAACACAAACAAGTGAATTGAATCCGTCAGTCAAGCCCACTCCCTCCTTCCACCACCAGTAGCGCTAGCTGTCTTGATGACTTAGCGCCCCCCAACAGTCTGACAAATGAAAAGGGTTTTCGGATGAGACCAAAAGGAAGGTTGAATTAAGAGAAGTTTTTGGTGGTTTGTTAATTAATTCCCACGAGAAGTAATGTTCACTAATGTAGTTAAGTGTCATTTATTTTGACGAATCTGACCCCACTTAACTTTATACACACTATGCTATACTGCTCCTTACAAATGGCGGGGAATTTTAATTCCGAGAGGGTTTTGGAGTAACTAAAGTGTTATTAAAATTATAAATGATGATGATGCTTACATTGGAGCTAGCCTACTATCTCCATATTTGAAAGTTTTAAGAATGGGATATTAATAGTCTAACTTGAATATAAACATATACCATTAGTTTTATAATTTTAATTTTAAATTTGAATGATTTCATATAGATCATAATTACAAATATTTAAAAAAACGCTACTCACCTTACTGTCTGATCAGGCACAACAAAACCTAAATATATATATATTGGTTCAAAAGTCGTTTCAAATAAATACAGAACCATTTGCCTGGAGTGATTGGTGGAAAATTACCAACAACAAAATTTACCTTTAGTAAATCACATTAAGATTTGATTTCGGAGATTAAATAAAAGTTAGGGGCAAAATTTATTAAATTTTCGTGTGGAATGAAACTTTTAAGCAATTAAAAACTCTCAAATATATATATAATTCTAATAATTTTCTGACTTGCATATGTTTTATATCCCTTTTTCATGGAAGCATATTGACACTTCATGGTAATTCCCACGTGAGCATGATGATTTATTAGCCAATTTGTTTATCTATTCCTACATGTTTTATTAGATTACAGGTAAAGCGATGGCAATTGTTTACATTAATCAAAAATTAATTGATCTTTACTTATAAAAAAGTTTGTTATAATTATAAGTTCTGCTAACACGATTCTATCTAGTTGTATGGAACATGAGATTTATACACAGGTTGATATAAAAATAAACTTTCCGACAGTTTAAAAAGGTGTCTTCTTATCTAAAAATTCCATATAACAAATGATAAGTTCTGCAGACAAAAGATGTCAATTTTGACAATCGTTGCAAGATAGATAAGGCGGTTACTTTCTATGTTGTCTACTTTTTGCCAACCTTATAGTTCTAACGTCATTGGGTTTTATATCCTATATATATTATGAGATGAAGGTTGGAGCATTGATCAAGTTATTAAAGGTGTGATTATATGAGACGCAAGAAAAGGGCTGTGTTTTTAGAGTTTGCAAATTATTTTTGGCCAAAAAAATATGGCTTCGGTAGAAACGTAGAGTTTAATTTTCTTCCCATAGTAAAATAAACCGTTTTTTGAATAATTATCCGTCATGATCATAGCTGCATTAGATGACAAACTTTTTAAACGTAGGAAAAAGTTGTAATTAAATTCCAAAAAGCCCTTGAAAGGTATTCAAGCACTGTTGATATCACCATTTGAAGAGAATTAAACTCAGTATTTCTGATGAAGACATTTGATTTCCTTAGACCAAAAAATGTTTTGATATAAAAACTGCAAAAACACTGGCATTTTCTATCTTTCCTTATAATCACACCTTAAATAATCAGTGGAATATTAACCTAGGTAGAAAATTAAATCATATATGTCAATAAATGGATCCTTTCCATATCAACTCAACTTCTCCGGGTTTAATGAACGTAACAGGTACAATAAATATGTATAAATATTTATTTTTCTTAGTGAAATTACTTTTAAATGCTTTATTAAGGTGTATATATATTATTATTTAAACGCAACACATTGTAACTCCAGATTTAAATATCAGAAATGAAGATTTATTAATCTTCTCCCAACAATCGTGCCAAAACAAGGGAATTTTTAAAAATATTTTAAACCAGTTTTGAGCCAAAATGAGACGTGCTCAAACCATAAACCCTCTCCTAATACCATCATTCTTATATAAATATGATTTCCTTTCTTTTTCCTATGGCTGAGAAAATTATCTTACTTCAGGTAGTTTTCAAAATATTCTTATATATTTCAACCGCATTGGTGGTTACGAGCTCAACAGTGCTAGACTGAACAAGTGCCTTAAGTTCAAATTTGGAACTGGTGTACCGAGGTGTTCTTCCTAAACAATTTTTCTCTTAATTTCTACGCAAATTTTGGTACATGTCTTAAAAATTCTACCTTCCTAATTCGTACCTTACCTGTATAAAAACGCATGCCTTGAAAGTCAGAAAGATGCGTTTTACGATGGAAAAAATAGTTTTCAAACTTAGGAATAGTAATGAATATGTGACTTGAGTTGCCATATATGAGGTTTCAACTAGTAATGTGTGGGTATATATATATAGACCAACCTCATTGGCCATCTCTTCTGTACGTGAGAACCCCCCAAACCCCATAAGGTGTCCGGCCCAATAATCCGGAAGATTGGATGGCAGTTCGGGTCGCTACAACCCCTTCTGTTGGGCCTCTAGTTCTATGTGATGTGTTTCACGTAAGCACGCACACTTCTAATGGGTGCGATTGAGGGTTGGAGGGGTTTAAATGGAGGAGAGGTAAATATGTTTACTATACTGGAGGAGACAATCGTATCACCTCATTAACAGAAGCTTTCTTGAGATTAAACGGGCTTATTTAGTTTTTAATATATATATATATATATATATATTTGTATATATATATATATAACTCATCATTTATATATATAATGAGTTATATTAAGGGTGCCGCCTACTTGAAAGAACATAACCACACATTTAGTTTTTTCTCCCTATAAATTGCAGTTCTAAAGCTTCAAAAACCATTAAAACTATTCTCAATAATCCTTAAACTTTCGGTTGTGAGCACATTACATTTTTACTTCTTTTGTTTGAAGAAGGCTGTAAATCAAACTTGCGACATTTCACGTAAAACGATTTTAGAATTAAATTGATTTTAACTTTTTGTGGATTATTTTAGTGACCATAAAATTTAAATTATAAGATTTTTGATCCTATAAGAAAGAACGTGTTGATGCAATTAACGTCCATTTTTGTGGAAAAAATTTTTAGATTACAAATCAGTTCTTAATTAAAGTGGGATTTCTCAATATGTGACATGCCCCTAGAGGTTAAAGTTGAATTTTATGGTATTTTAAATTAAAAGTATTTACATTTTTAAAGTAAAATTTGTCATATTTCTTATATTATTATAATCTTGTTATTAGTGATGGATCATCAAATTTATTCCAAAAAGATATAGGAATCTAAATATATGTTTTCCTCCTTTACCAATTTTTTTTCAAAATTTCAAACGTTAGTAAAGTAGTCCCATTTGCTGTGCATACTACTAGCTATCTGGGCTATAATAATGCCTAGGTTAATAGGGTAGGAATGAGAATGATAGAATTTAGGGGAGATTAACTCGCAATTGCTTAAAGAGAGGGTGGAAAAAAAATTGGAGAAATATACCTTAGTACTCCCAACTGACATGCGAACTTTGAGCTCCCACTCATCACCTAAGCCTGGTTTTTGCCTTAATATACCTGCCCAACTGTGGGTGTACTGTACGTAATAAACCTTATTTTAAACGTATCAATCAAACAATTATGATAGCTAAAGTAAAAAAGTATCGTGCTATAATGTAATTGATATTGCTATTCTTAAGCAACATTAAATCGAATTAATTTAAATTATAGAGTTGTGGGATTGTTACTCATTCAGTAAAAGTATTTTAAAACCGCCTTATTACAAGTGTTTATGGAATATCAATTTTTTTTTGTTGCTAAAATTAACGTTAAAACTAATTATAATACTGACATTTTCAATTTTATTCTTGAAATTACCGCGACTAAACTTATTCATATCGCAGTGGCACAGCGATCAAGAAGAAACGGTCAAATAATATATCACAGCTGCAATGGTCACTTACGTTCTTTTTTAACAACATTTTGCTTATTTGGTTAATTCTAAGCGATTTTGCGAAGCGGCTTGTATATCAACTTGAATTACAAAGCTCATTAAGCACTAACACATTCTGGATGCAAATGTGCGAAGTATGAAGAGAAGATAGAAAATGTAGTAGTTCACCCTGGTATGTACCTTGTTTACCAAAGGATGAGCATTTCCCCTCTTCCATTGACGAGCTTAAGAAATCGCTCTACTATGTGAGCATTGATAAGTATTTAAAATATTTATTTTCTTGTTTCCTCTTCTATATAGACACACGCTTCCACATACTTTATTTAATCTGCAAGAAGATTACTACAGGTTATTTTCGCGAAACAACCAAATAGCCTTTGTTACAGACTATTAAAATATTTTTTTTGGCAATGTAAGAGTATTTCTAGAATTATTTGTATAAATGAACTTTCTAACTCGCTAGATAAAACCTGCATAATATCAGCCAAAATTGATCCAAATAAAACGTAAATACATTAAATTGGGAAATCACCTGCTCTGGTGGCCGCATAATCTTAAGGCACTTCTCTTGAAATAGATTAAACTGCTGAAGACGGGGAGATAAGGGTTCGATCCCCGTCGGATGTAGAGAGGGTGGTTTTTTATACATGGTTTTCTACTCTCCCTCCACGTAAATGCAGGTTAATTTCCTCTAAACGCAACCTTCCTAATTCTTAGCACGTCAGTGTAATCAGTACATAGGTATATAGCCCGAACGGATAACAAAATGCAGTGTTAAAAAAATCATAATAATAATCCTATCTTGACTTGATACTACGTTACGGGTACCAAGTTTCCGCTACTCAATGTATACAAATATTCTTCTATACATATTCTTCTTCCTCATATTCCATTTTAAGATATTAATATTGACTTGTAATGCTTACGAAAATTTTACCAATTTTCAAGCACTGTAATGAATGATAGAGGTATATAATAATAATTATTATTCTTATTATTATTATTATTATTATTATTATTATTATTATTATTATTATTATTATTATAAGAAATGTAATGATATAACTTGATTCATATGTAATCTATTGTGCTATAGGGTGTATTACTGGTATTTGTGGTAGATAGCACTTATTCTATTTATGTGCGTAATTCCAGCGATTTCGACCAAACCTAACGAATTGGTTATTTTTCACGTTGGTTTAACACATTTAATTTAGACTTTAACCATACATATTGTCAAATATGCCTAATTAACACGATTATTTCTCTATAATAATCTATATTTGTAGTTGATAATTGTAAATAAATACTGACGAATTTTAAAATAAATAAACATGTCTTCAAGCTCCATAAACTGTCAACTGTTTCATGTTCTTTTTTGGAAATAGACATTGTCGTGGGAAATTATAATATTTAAATATAAATGTTTCAGTGCACAGCACATACTTTCTCTTTCTTTTATAGAAACATTTAATAAAAACTCTAAATTATTATTATTATTATTATTATTATTAGCACCGCGTCTTACTACCCGTTCGGGTGTATACGCACTTACGCTAATGTGTAATGGTAGGGTGATTGTGAGATGAAATGAAGGACCTACAGTTTAACGTGGAATCCGAACACACAGTGGAGACCTGGAAAAACTCTAAAGATTTGTGAAATAAAATACTTTACATAGTCATAGAAACACTTCACCAAAGATAATAAATGAAATAATATACCCTGTTACGGAATCATTAAAAAAAGGAGCATTTTTGTCAACAAACTAACACCATACAATTAATTAAATCTTTCAACGAGATCCTTAAAAATATATAAAAATTTAATTAAAAATATATTTAAAATAAGAGATTTTTAATTTTATATAGTAGGACTCACTATAACTCTACAATGATAAGTTATTTTGTATATTAAATATTTGTGGAGATATAACAAAAAAATATATTTCTCATAGAAATTGGTACTTGTTAATGAGTAATACATACATTTCAAAAAATTAATGTTGTCATTTAAAATTGCACCTCAATGATCATTTATCTACTTGCTAGTTACTGGTTCTTATTGGTGTTCCTTATATTTGAATATAATTTAACCTCAACAGACAGTAAGTACCTTTTAGTCACATCACTCTGCTACTTAATGTCGATCTATTACAGAGTACGGTTTAGTCACATTTGGAATACATAGCATGTAAACTGGTCACAATCGGAACCACTCAAAGAAACCCATGTGTAAACAAACAAATTTTTGAGAGAGAGAGAGAAAAAAGGATATTAGTTTGTTGTATTTTTGTTTAAAGATTTAACTTTGACCTCTTACATATTTCCGAAGCTAGTTGTTGGTGTATATACAGTCGATCCATTTTGGGAGAGGTGGTTCCTGAAATCTAGTAGAATATGTTTACTGCAAACATTGGATAAAATTCACTAATGTTAACCTACGTGGAAGTAATTATTCTTTCTTAGTGACACTATATCATCAAACAAAAGCGTTAATAAACGCTTCTAATAATACTTAACTAAGGATTTTTTGTAAAATAGACTTTTTCATAACTTATTTAAAGAACAAAATATATTAATAAAACCCTTATGTTTTTTGGTTTAGTAGTTGTGCCAACAAGAACTAGTATAGTGCTAAGGTGGGCAACATAATTTTCAATATATCTACAATATGTAAAAAATTTCCAATCAAACATTTAAAAAACAACAACAAAAAACACTGTTTGTACGCGTTTATTCAAAACATATACACTTTGAATACTCAGCTACAACTGCTTCAGACGCAATTGATGAAAACTGTTCAAATTGAAAATGTAAGATAATTTAATGTGAAATTTGACAATACTTTTGTCTGACGAAAGAGATGAAACGAAGTGCTGGGAAAGAGCGTGAGAGGGGATGGGAAAGAGTATTGGATGGCATACAATATTGCGTCAATGATGCATTCAAAGAGCAGAATGCTTTCAATGATGTGCCAGAAAATATCAAGTTAAGCCCAGAACACGTCTGGAAAAGGTTTATTTTACTATTAAAGCTGGAAAGCTCAAATTTGCCACACTTTTATCGCCAATTCGTTACTTGTGGCAATTGGTGACGGGGTTGCCCATCCCCGGTATTATATTGCATTAAATAATAATATAAAAAATAAAATATTCACACTGGTATTTTATTATAGCTGGCCACCAAAATAAATGTATGTGTTTTCATAACTTAGAGAAAGAACTTTACAAAATATTAAATTCAAAATAAAATGTTTTTAGATAGAAGCTCTTGTCTGTTAAGTATTTTCAAGTAATCCACAGACGCCGCTTCCACAATAAAGAAACATCAAAACGTTTATTATCACACGTGTTTCTATTATGTGAAGACTGTTAAAAGAAAAACAAATGGTTTGTTGTGAAAGTTTTGACTACCTAAAGTGTCAACCACCAAAATATTTGTGAAGATGAGGAGGGGTGGGAAGGTTGCCGCGGATGGAGGGGGGAGGAGTCGGTCTCATGGGACTGGACTTGGAGGCCCCCCCTCAGGAAATTCTGGTGGAAAAATCCTTCAAATTTGAGAGTAATTTCAAAATTAATTTGAAAATTTGGAAAAAAAGACATTCAAGTTAACTTTTTTTTTTAGCACCAAGTTCTACTGCCCATTCGGGCTATACGCCTATATACTAACTACACTAATATGCTAGGGATAAGGAAAGTTCAATTTAGAGGAAGTGCACTAACATTTCCGTGGAGGGAGATTGGAAAACGATTCAGAAAAAAACTCAGTGCACCCAACTAGGATCGAACATCAATATCCTCGTCTTTGGCAGTTGAGTCCAACACGAGAGTAGCTCACTAAGCCATGTGGACATCGAAGCGAGTTTTTTGGTTAGTTAAATTACGTATGTTTTAGAATGCATATCGTTTATTGTCAGTGATTGACACACACTCACTAGTGAAATATTACGTAAAAGTACAACCAGTAGAGACAATAACGTATATTTAGTTCATTTATTTGTTTAAATTATTACTGTCAATACTTACTAAAAAAAACCTCAAGGGGGGCGCGTTCCCCTGCAACCTCTCTCCGCTGGATCCTCTCCTGAAAACAATTCAGCAAATGGCATGGTGGATCATATGATTTGGTGAATAGATACATGAGAGTTGATCTGGTAACTTTTGCTACCTGTCAGTTACTATCACTCCAACCATGGATCGACTTTACTCCTGCTTGGAATTTCCTACCCCAGCCGTTGGGCTGTGCTCCTCCATCCCCCACCCCTCACTTCCCCAGTGTCTTGCCCAGCCGTAAATCTTGAACCCTCGGAACCCATCCTTTCCAACCCAGGGACCCCTCTGGACCCCCCTACCTAGTTGTCCGCCGGCTAATTGATACGAATGTCCACACATTCGTAAGTCACAACGAAACAAATCATTGCTTCGGTGCTAAAGTAGCTTAAAACTCTCTAGATGGGAATGTAGGGAACTCTATTTTAAAATCAGTGTTTTTTAGTTTTAAAGCAAAACCTTTTTTTTTGCCAAAATAAATAAAGTTTTGCTTCAGCAGAAACTAGTTTAATTATCTTCACATGGTAACCTCAACAGATCTTGAATAACGGTAAATGGTGTCCTGGAATTTAAAGCAACTTTTTTCTCCTAATTTAAAACCAAGTTGGTCATCTAAATCTGCTACGCTCATGACAGGTATTCAAGAAATATTTTCACCGTGTGAAGAAAATTAAACTCTATGTTTCTATTAGAGCATTTTTTTTTTGTCAAAAACTGCAAAAACATTACCGTAACTTGCGTTCCCTAAATCCTCACCTTAAACCATAAATGCAAAATTAAGTTTAGTTATTAGTAATCTAGGGGATATTATTTCTTGATACAGGAATACTATTTGCATTTTTTGACATAGCTATATGGGGACATAGTAATGATAATAATAATAATAATTTTTATGCTAAGTCCATTTAAAAAAAATTACGTTTAAATAAATGCTAATAACTAGCTATACCATATTATGTTACGTATTTGAAAAATTATTTAAATATTACATTTAATCCTAGATTTACAAAAAACATATACAAGTGCATTTGTAAATGTACGTTAACGTGAAAGGCTAGATAAATATAGTACACGAGAAATCAGTTTAGTTAATTCCCTTTGGTACGTTTTTCAACTCTTTGTAGAAGTAATTGACAAACTTATAGGCACACTTTCTTTCCTCATGATGTACGAAAGCTCAACATCACGTTCGGTCCTCTTCGATGATCACCCTAATCGACATTGCGCACACGACCTAACTTTAAAGCTATGCTAATGGCCCTCTTCCCAAATTAAAAAAAATTGCAATTTCGTTAAAACAGCTTGATTTGTTTCATGACAGGGATATTTGTTGGCGACTTTCTTTTACTAACAAACCGTTCGTCCGTGGAAAATGTAGTTTGTACTTATCACTGAAGTAGACATTGGACTTTATTAAGATTTGTAATTAGTAAGGTGTTAAATAAAACAATGCAATAAATGTTGAGATTAGAATTTCACTGTAAGCTTACTAGGGTTGTTCAAATACTCCAAAATTTGAATTCGAGTCAAATTTTAATAGCTTTTAAAACTCGACTCAAAGATATTTACGAAACTCGGAAAGTTTGAGCCTTCGAAATTTTCGATTTTATCTCAAAAATCCTCAGTTTAATTAATTTTATTCAATTCTAAGATAATATTTAACAGCAAATATCGTCCCTCATTATTTTATTTTGCCCAATTTAAAGATATACAACTTATACAACCTTAATAAATTAATAAAAACTAAACTTTTGTGATCATAATTTTTTAACAAAAAACGACATGCTTAAAAATTGTCTTTAGTTTTTTTTACTGTACATAGATATATGAAACAAATTCTACTTGGGATATTTATAGTTCAAAAACTACTCTAGATTTCTCACTCTCTAGAAAATCTCGATGTTTTCATTCAAACTCGATTCGAACTCGACTCTTAAGTTAAAAATTTCCTAATCACTCAACTGTAGAATTTATATAAATTTGCTACGTTACTGAAATAAAATCGAAGTAACTGGATATTGATGGATGCAGTATAGTTGTGGTCAAGCTCTGTTAATAGTTTAGAATAAAATTGAATATTATACCATTTAAATTGTCACCCACATTGGTGGACGCATGATTTAAGGCGTCACTCTCGTGTTGGACTGGATTTTCGATTGTGTGGAGATATATGTTTGAATCCCTAACAAGGACACTTAATGTTGTTTTTTTACTAAATTGTTTCCTACTCGTTTATTTTCTCAAATGCGGGTACATTTCATTAAGGATATATCTCCCATATCTCTATTCCACTATCGTAATCAATACTGGTATATACCTATAGCCCAAACGGGTACTGAGACGTGGTGTAAATGTACCTTATCAGAAATAATTTAAATATATAAAAAAAACGTGGTTCTATACCAATAAAATCTTTCTCGAAAACTCAAATCAATGTTTGTTGGTTTTTATATTAATCTCATACGGTGTCAACGATTTAAATTTTTAAGTTAATATTTCATGTAGGCCTAAAAATCTATAATATAATATTCATCTATAGCAGGCTAACATTTCCCTCGTGTTTGGGTCCATAAAATATTTGTCAAATACTCATATTTGTTTCATCTGTTCATCGAGTTAATTGATACCTTGCCATAAAGTCTAATCAAGTCCATTCCCTGAAGGTTCTAGATGTCGGTTTAATATTCTCCAATCGGTGACTGCGATCATAAAGCATGTCATTGATCTGGTGGCCAAATTCTGTCCGTGGAGAGCAGTCCATCAACTGTCGGGTGAAGTTTAAAATCAGACGGGTGAAACTCCCTCTGGTCTTGTGATTAGATCATAATTTCGGTCAGAGTTTTGGGTATGTAGATGTCATGTTGCTATTTATAAAGATTCAACGGTCGTTACAGGTCCCTCGCTCATACCGCGAAGGTGGGTAATATCTAATGACTAACATCCCCGAAGGGAAGGTTGTATCAGATTAAGAGCATATCTTCTTTATCCTTATCATGGTGTAGGCCAGGTAGTTCGCATGTATGTTAACTATATCAGTGATACGCGCTCTTCATGTTACTCCAACTTGCACCGTCTGTCATTAACTAGAGTTTTCCCACGGTGTCTGACGATGTTGGTTCGCTTATTATCGCAAGAGTGGCAGGTAACATTTATATCGTATTTGTCAGACATCTTAATTTTACTTTCAACTCGCTAGGGGATCAAACATATAAATTAGCTACGTTAGTAGGTGCTTTCATTATATCGTTCACAAGATCATTTTCCATTTAGTTGTATGCATCACATGCCAATCAAATCTGTGATACAGTCGGATAGAAATTGTAAATTTACACGAACACTGTTACACGTGGATCATTTTTGATTAAAACATTAATAGAGATAAAGTGTTAATAGAAGTTCTTAGTACTGAATATTTTCGAAACATTAAATTATATTTGGATTAAAACTGCATTGAAAAGGCCGTTTTTGACCATTTTAGAATGACTTCACAGATAATCATTGAGCACAAATCGTCATTCTGTCATAATAGTGATATACTGTAGCTATTAACAAGAAAGTTTGTTGATTTGTCCCCCATAGTCCCAGCGGAAAATGTCGAGTAATCATTCAAATACAGATGCACTGAACACATTTCTGTCATATCTTAGGTATCTTCTTTTTCCTTTTATTTCCATACCTCGAGCGCACACACCCAAAAGCAGATGCGAGCCGGGAGCTGAATTGGACCTGCTATGACGAACGCTCGTAAAGGTACAGGATAAAAAGAGCGGAAGTACCACTACACAAATTTTGATGGACAAAACTTTTAGATCTCAAACCGCGGAGGGAACCCATCAAATATTTTCTTTTTAAATAATCTAAATATTAGAGAGACCTATATTAACCATAATCTAAAGTACATTAGAAAAGTATCATGATTGTCTAACAGATGGAAGTACTTACTAAATAAGAGTTAAATTTGTGATTCCCCCCTTTTTCTCTTATACCTTTCATATATGAGCAGGTTTAAGGTGGGGTTGAAGATGAGCGCAAGTTAAGGGGAATACGTGTGAGAACACTGAGACGCATTTAAGACGTTTATAAATTCCACTTTATTTAAGGAATTATTTTGGATTTTTTTATTCACGTCAAATTGTGTATGAAAGTTCCTGATCAATTAAACCAGTTATATTTAATTTTATTAAACGAAAATATATAAAAACTCGCACTTCAAATTTTAAAGTAAAGGGTTAATAATATAGATCCAACTTTCTTCTAGCCATCAAAGTAATATATTAAGTGTCACAAAATAAAGTTTTAAGATCGTTCGTAATGGTTTTAGGGGGGCTTTATGTATCGATGTCATTATTTTTATACTGCGATATAGACACCAAGGCCCTCCTAATCACAAACCTATATTTCCAACCCAAAACCCGAAACTAACCACGTGACTAAGTCCGTATGGTTGTAGTTTATTTTTAAACAAAATCTTTTTTTGCCCAAACAAATAAAATATTAATATTGTTTATTTATTTGAGGTATTTTACATGAAGTTTCTAAACCGACTGATTATATCATAGCCAGAGGCAGGTTTTTATGGTGAATATTTTTTTTAAAATTCTCATTAATATTTCAAAATGGTGGTGTTTTGTGTTGAAAATTGCAAATCATGATCTAATCAAGTATTAACACGCTAATTTAATGGTTTATTAGTGAAGCTAGTGACGGGCTGTATCGAAAGAAAACTATCTAATACCAACATATGAAAAATGTGTAGCACCAAAAAAGTTATATAATTATTACCTCTAGAATCTACATGCTTGAACACTGCTTAGTAATTGCAACAAGCAAAGTGTTTTTTGGCTTAAAATTTGATGTGCAGTCTATGAGTAGTAATTCTATTGTGTTTTATTTACTTAATCATTCCAAGACGGCAAGATGGCGGGTGGCGACATATGGTAGTTGAAATCTCTTGTTTGAGATATTTTTATTTGGTGTAAGTGAAATATAAAATAAGCTGAGTACCCAAAATAACTTAAATAAATATTTGGCAGCGATTATTAAAATTAACGCAGGATATGTTAATTTTAAAAAAAACTTTGAGGTGAAAAACACGTTTCTTTCCAGTCTTGTTTCAGTTTTAAAATTACGCATGCGCAAAATATATGATCCAGACACATTCTTAAGGCTTGTGAGACTTCTGTGAAAATAAAATGGCGGCAAATTTTACGCTGTGAAGGAATGTTTATTCAATAAAATATTGTTTTTAAAACTTCAAATCCGACTATTGAAATATCAAAGTGTGAAAAAAATATTAAATTTTTCGCGTTAATCGCGAGAATAATAAAATTTCGCAAGAATAGCAAAATTTCGCGAAAATTCGCGATTTGAAAATAAGTTGGATCACTTCATAAACATTGTGAAACGTGTAAATATAGATTTTGAAGCTACAGAAAAACAATTCGCGTTTATCGTCAATAACAAAAAAACCTGCCTCTGATCATAGCACAATAATCTTTCTATGAGCTAGATTTATTAACATTATAGACTATACATTATTTTATTTTAATTTTTACTAATGCTTTCCGGTCCATTGCAACAAAATTTTCTCCAAGCCATCATTTTAGGTTAAGATGCTAATATCACTTTTATTGAACTTACTAATTTTGCATTATCACTTATTTTAGATATTTAACAGGCACTCTCTGACCGAGTGATCATATCAGAACCCGACTTGAAATTTAACTTAAATATAGAACAGACACAACACACAGACTAGTGGTTAATGCATCACCGTGAAAAGGACTACCCACATTTCAACTATCTTAAATTTTTCGGCCATGCCGAGAGTCAAATCCGAATCCCTTTGCTCAGTGGACAGACACGTTACAAACTGAGTTAAGGTGTCAAACAACTTACTAATTATAATAACGACACAATGTTATATTTTATATAAAATAAAAATAATCATATCGTTGTTTAAAATAAATTTTAAATATCCAAGAGATTGAAGTTCAAAAGTGTTGAAATATTGGATCATCTGACATGGAATGACCTTCGAGTGTGAATAGGTGAATAGCAAGACGTGGGCCATCAAAACAAAATAAAAAATAATCGTAGAAACATACATCAAGGTAGGGATCAGGGAAAATTAGATAAGGCCAGTGTTTTTTGCAGTTTTGATAGCAAAGCCTTTTTTGGTTAAAATCAATAAAATATTTCTCCAGTACAAACACAGAGTTTAATTTTCTAAACATGGTGATATCAACACTTCTTGAATATATTTCATAAGTATAGCGTCATTAAATGACAAACTTTGTAAATGAATAGAGAAAAAGCTTTCACCATTTTAGAGGACACCATTCAAGAACTGTTGGGGTCACAATGTGGAAAAAATTTAACTTAATGTTTGTAGGCCTACTGAATAACCATTTGATGTATTTTGACCCAAAAAAGTGTTGATATCAAAATTTAAAAAACTGGCCTTTTCTCACGACCCATACAACCCCATCTTAATATATGTTTTACTGTGTCAAACTATAATTTAGAACAATTTAAAATGTAAGAAAATCAACACTTACTTAGATTACCAATGTGTTCTGTTGTGGCCTTGTTAATACAAGTTTAATAAATGTATGAGAAGCTGTCTCCATATTATGTCATGTGTTCTCTTCACATACTGTAAGCACACGACATGTTTAAAGGCGGTTCTCATTAGCTTCACTCGCAAGTTGATGAACTCACATTACATCTTTCTCTTTTTTACTCGTCTGCATCTCTTTTTCGTTCACTTATCATATTTTTAATTTTCCTTTCATCATGGGAATCGTAATTAACTATTTCATTAACCCTATTTTATGAGAAAACATGTAAGTATCTTCTTCTATTATTCTATTTATTTTATAATTAGATATGGTTTGTTTATGATGGAAGGGTCAGGACTCAAATCCCTGCCGTGAGAATAAGGGTAATTTTTAGTAAAATGGTTTTTGATTTAGTTTCATGCAAATTCAAGTAACCTTTGTTAAAATTATACCACCCTTAAACCCAATCAAAATTTATATTATAATCCTAACCGTTGTTCTTAATGGTTGTGAAGCGTGCTTTTTAACTCCGTACTAAGACTATATGTTGAGAGTTTTTGAGAAAATAGTACTGTCAAAAGTTATTTGGACATAAGGATGGAAAAACTAGAGGATGGAGAAAGCTATCCCAAACATATTAAAGATAATCAAAGTAATCAGGCTGAGGCGGGGTATATGTGTGTGATGACAGGCGTGTTGATATTAATATTCGAGTTTCTTAAAGCCATATAATTATTTAGTACACTAACATGATTATAAGAAAAATTATTTATGTACTACTGAATAATGTTATCGGTGATTTTAGAGAAGTCTCTGAAAACGCCAAGATAAATAGGTTCCCTATATCCTTAAAACGGTAATAGTTGCAGAATATGTTGTTTGGCTTATAAATATATAAAACTGTCTTTAGTCATTTCTATAAATTTCTGATACCTAGCATCTTTGACAATCCTACTATAGTCATGTTTTGTTATGAACTTTCAAGTAAGCTGACTTTATTCTTCGAAAACTCCGTCGTTGGAAATGGATTACTTTAGGAATGATCCAGACCAAATGTCGGTATCTTTATTGGTCTGTAAGTGCCCATTGGAAACACCTAGCTTAATGGGTAGTATAAAATACTAGAATAAAGGTAGGGTGGTTTAGGCTCGCTTTACTTAGATTCAATTTAAGCGGGCTATCTTGTGGGGTCGACAAGCAATGAAACACGTCTATAAATGTAATAGGCTTGTAAAGGTTGTGGAGGTCATTCAACAGGGAGGATGTTTTCAAGGGGTAAAAGAGATCTACCTGTGTTTTCATGAAGGTTCAAGTACTTCTTAGAAACATGTACCTTTTCAAAATACAATTTTTGTTCTAATTGAGGCGCCAGTTACTTTTTACAACTTTCCTTAGTTGAAGATTTGTCTACAATTAATCATAAAACCAAGAAAGGTGTTTGTAGCGTTTGGATCTCCACAAAGAGACAGGAAATAATTTTACTTGTACCCAATCTTCATAATAATGTAAAATGTGTTGGGTAACTGCGTTTTAATTTTTCTCTTCTTTATAGCATCACGTCTTACTATCCGTTCGGGCAATACGCTTGTACTAACTACGCCAATGGTTTTAGGAATTAGGAAGGTTATATTTAGAAGAAGTATACCAGCATTTACGTGGTGGCAGGGTAAAAAAAAATGTTGGAAATAAACCACCTTCAGTACACCCGACCAAGATTAGAACCTTGATCTCCCCATTATCATCACTCTAGTATACTGCGCGAGTAGCGCTTTAGACCATGCGGCCACCGAAGTGGTTTTTTCCCTCATCAATACGTTTAACAGCCCCTTCAATTAATAGAATGGTCTGAGTCGTCATTCACAAAAGACTTTACTGCCCATGACAGAGATATCGTGGTTTTAATCCCAATCAGCTGTTCTGAGGATGTTTTTTCTGAATGATTTTCTGCTCTACTTACACGGAAATGTGGGCACACATATTCTAAATTCAACCTTCCTCATCCCTAACAAAGCGTAATTAGTAAGTATGCGTGTTACCTGAGCGGCTGATGAGAAACGACGGCAAAAATATATAATATAGCTTACAAACACGTCAACATCGAAACTGAAGGGATATAATTATATCCAAGGGCTTAGAGGACATTTGTTATTAAAACAAGCATTTATAATAATAAACTTGTGTTTACACAGAAATAAAATTACAAACAAAAATTTTCCTTTCCACAAAATTCATCTTTACCATACACCAAGTGTCTACACCCTCAAAGAAAGATAGGATGCCGGTGGGCTAGGGGGTGGAGTGAGAGCATGATAATACTGTGTAATTTCGACCAATCAGAAGGCGAGAGAAGCAAACGCAAGGTAAGATAAACAAGGGAATGAATCTGCCTCTCAAATTACGTTTTATTGAAGTGCTTTCTCTTTTTCATTTGTGTTCTCTCTTTATTTATTTATTTTCCCCTCTCCCGGTCGGTAGGCAGAGGGAAAGCGTTGAGCCTTGTCAACCGGAAGTCGTTTGTCTTCCTAAGCGCTCTCCCGTGCGATTGGGACGCTCTCTGGCCTTGCTGCTTTTGAGGTAGACAAGGGAAGGAAGAGAAATAGGGTAGTCGATAGCGTAAAGCTGAAAAAATGGTAAGAGGAAAAATTATATATTTTTTTCTTATGAGAGAGTTGATCCTTTCAGTTCCCTAATTTGGATTTGTGTTTATATCGTTCACGATTGTGTAGGCTGAGTGTATATTATATGTGTCAACGGGTTATACGCTTATATACTTATTATGGATCTACGCATTAGGAAGGTTATATTTAGAGGAAGAGTAGCCGTATTTTCGTGGAAGGCCATTTTCAAAAAAACTACCTTCAGTAAATACAACCGAGATTTGAACCCTGATATCCCCATCATTGGGAGTTTAGTATACCGCGAGAGTAGCGCCTTAGGCCATGCGGCCACTGAATCGGATCAATGGGAGTTTTTGATAACGTTTTAAGGGAATAAATCAAATAAAAAATCATTTACAATGCTAAATTTTAGTGACTTTCACTAGAGGTTAACGACCACAGATTCCGTTGTGATGACCAAATGAAACCCTCTATATACATAAATTGGCAATATCTTAGCCAACAGATGGTGGCCACTTAGTTAGTATGGCTCTATTGCAGGCTGACGCCATTGAGGTATGGGGTAAAGGAGGAGGGAAGTGAAATTTAGAGGAAATGTATCTGTATTTGCGTGAAGGTCAATTGGGAAAACATTAACGAAAATTAATTATCACTCTATTCGGATGAACCAATCCTTGGCAAATGAGCCTGACGTTTAGTACACGTGCCCACCGATTTGTGTAAAGTCCGTGAATGAATTTTATTAATTTTAATGTAATGTGCAAAAAGCTACAACTTATAATAGGAGATTTCGTAATTATTGTTAGATATTAAATATTTAATGGGCATATTTATAGATTCGTCTTCTTTGTAAATTTGTCTATTTTGTTCCATTATGCCTCATCATACACATTGTTAAGCTTATTTTCATTACGTGCAAAACCTCTTATTATCGGTACAAGCTATCAACGTATTTACACTAGTAGGAAAAGGCGGAAGATGAAAGAAATGTATTCACTATTGCGTGAAGGGAAATAAATAAACCGTATAGGAAAAAACACCTTATTACACCAATATGGGATTAAAATACCTCCTTTACTGGCAAACCAGACCAGACTTAACTAACGCCTTTGTCGACTTGCCCATTAGAGTATGTGTTAACAAAAGCCATTAAACTAAGATTTTGAAAATTAGCACTTTTCCCGTTTTGATGGATAATGACACGTATTTATAATCTTCATTTATCAGGACTAGCTATCCTATCCATATTCAGGAAAGGAATTAAAACATTAAACTACAAAGGATTTTGCAATGAGATATGTACCTTATATTATAAAATAAAAACGTTACTTTGACGTTCTTCTTAAAATAAAAGTCTTTCATATTAAAATAAGTTCATATCAAATACTAAGGCCTACATTTATTCAAGCTTGATTTTTAATTGTTAAAAACATCATCGCAATAATCAAATTTTGTATTTAATATAGTTAAAACTATCCCATCAAGAATCAAACTTTGTTTTATTTATTCTAGTTAAAACTATCTCGTCAAGATTAAGATTTTGTTTTATCTCCGTCCTCGCATTAAGCTAGATTTATTTTATTTCTTAAATTTTCCCACTTCCCCGCAAAAATCCCAATTTGTTTTGTTTCTTCTAGTTAAAACTAACCTCTTAAGAACCAAACATTGCCTTATTTATACTCGTTAAAACTACCACTACAAGAACTAAACAAATCTTGTCCAATTTCCAAATTGCAAAAAATAGTTATTGGATCTACTTATATAAATTCAGACGTTAAGGCACTTGTGACTTTTGACAATGTCGATTTGGATGAAAAAATAAAGTGACCTTTTGACCATACTTTACATTAATTATTATATTAAGTGTCCAAAAAATCTCTTTATATGAAGATCCTAGTATATATTCCATCATCTATTTAAACAACACTTACATTACCTAAAGGAATCGCAACCTCGTGTTCATTTCAAATCAATGTTTATTATTCATAGACACATGGTAATGATATCCCACATTGATGTTTAAAATTTCAACAGCATACAAACACATAATTATTATAAAAAAGAAATAGAAAGAACCACTTCGTTTATCTTAATTACGGTATCATTTTAAAAACTCAATAACATGTCTAGCTGGCTGGCCTACTGGAAAACCAGCCTAACTGGAACCAGTTCCTAACGATGTTAAAACCAAAGAGCCAGCCACCGTCTGTTATTTGCTCTGCCGACAAACATCAGACTTTAAATGAGGTGTTATCTTTGAATGAGTAGGTTATCATCTTTATCCAACCCTGTTATTGAGATGATTATGATTAAATTGAATCACAAATGATACGAACGCTTTATTTATTGTTCTTTAAAGTGCTTGTATTGTGTGTTTATTTATTTATAAATTATTTGGGTTGATGAAATGGTGGTCTCCTGATTCCAGACCGTCCTAATTGCAAACATGAGATTTTTGATACATGGGGAAGAGTCCAGATTGCGGAAACGCCATGTTGCTTTGCCATCCTGCCCCTAATTTGATAATAGGGGCGGCCCACGGGGGCCTAGAAGTAGTGGGTTATTTCAGCCCAGTCAGTATTAATTTAACTAAATTACATACACGTGTGTTTCTAGGTTAGGCTAGGATAGGTTAGGCTAGATTAGGTTATATTAGGCTAGGTTAGGCTAGAATAGGTTAGATTAGGCTAGGTTAAGCTGAGTTAGGTTCGGCTAGGTTAGGTTAGGTTATGTTAGGTTAAGCTAGGGTACGCTTTGTCAGGAGGAAAGCCACCGTAGCCGGTGGGTGCTGCCAGTAACCCCTTCCACCTGTGTCACTATCCCCACGTAGGAAGTACCGCGAGTTGCTCTTTTACTTGTTCGCAATCTGGACATTGGATATTTAGGTGGCCATAACATTTAGGGTGTTTTCGCAATTTAGAATAATTTTGCCCTGTTCACAATCAGGATATAACCCATGAAATGTGGCTAAGTGATAGGGCAGTGTATTATATATTCTCAAGCTTTTATTCATGTTGGACACAGAAGTTATCCATATCAGTGGTTGATTAGTCTAAGGTTTCCCTCTCTTGATAAACTGAACTGCTAGTGATGGGGAGATCAGGGTTACAATCCAGTTAGAATGCACTGTTAGTGGTTTATTCTAAATTGTTCTTCACTCTCCCTCCACGTTAATGTGTATACATCTCCATTTAATTCTACCATCTTCGTATATACCTTGTTAGTATAAATATGCGGAAAATAGGGGTTATCAAATATTCTTATTATATGGTAGCGATAAGAAAAGCAACTTTAAGGAAATACATACAGTAGGCTACCTACTAGCATGGAAAAGGCTGGAGAAAATAATTTGAAAGTCTCATTTGCACTCCCACACCTTCATTGCATCTGACAGGGATTCAAACCAAGACTTTTGAGATGATTTTCTAAGATTGTTAAAAAATTTCATCCGGAAACCTTAGATCAACAAGTATTTGTTCTATTGACTTAGCTAAGGTGTGGTTTCAGGCTTCTTCTCTATGCTTTGGCGTCCTTAAATCACATCAAACTTGTATTCTGAATTTAAATCACTTTGTTTATTCCTGGTAATAAGAAAATCCAAAACTTTCAGTCTAGGACACAGAAGTACGAGAGATAATTTCAACTAACTGTACCAGGATTTTCCTGGAGCATGGATTAAAAAAAAAACTTTAATGGAAATCAGCACTCTTAGTGCGCCGCTCTGCTGGGATATCAAAGCAATGCGACAACCTTTCTGGTTCACTTGTTTATTTAGGATACATACAGTAGCCCCATGGCTTCTTTGGTGCTGACTGACAGTTAACAGCTTACTTCTGACAGTCAACATCTAGATATATACCTAACTTTTGACTGTCAGAAGTGATAGCTGCTAAACACATGTTTTTGAAGATCATATGGTTCGGCGTAGGGATACATATTTTGGTCTGGTAGCTTTTCAAAGCCATCAGCTGTCAGCTGGGAACTGTCAGTCAGTACCAAAGAAGTCACGGGCCTACTGTAGTTATATGTATAGAGAAATCGTGTAGTGGCGTGGCGTAGCAAGTTTCTAGGGTAAGCAGAGTTAGTAGATATTAATTCACGTGTATCATAAACTAATAGGCGATGAAACAAATTCAATTAAATGGAAATTGTCAACCTGGACACGGAAATTGAACCCAGGACTTTTGGCTTTGCACGCCAATACTCTACCACTGATCAATCCTGGTTCGTCTCATATCCATGGCCATCTTTCACTAGTTGTTTGTTGAGTTAGTTGAAACTGTACATGTGATTTTTTTTCAATCCTCAGTAAAAAACTAATTGGTCAGGTATCAACTAAAATACATAACAATGTGATGTCTGTATTGCAGAACCAAGGTGTTTTGGGTACAATTTGGACCAAGGGGGCGATAACATATATGGGTAATATTTAAACAAGTTACTTACCATGGCAACAAACCATGATACGCCAATGTAATAGGAATAGTTTAGAACATATAAAAATTTAAAATTTAATTTCTTCACATGTTTAGAAAATATGACTATTATTTTATTGGAATTGATGAGTTTTTCAAAAGGAATTGCTGCAAAACACAATACTTACAGCGACTTTTATTAAATTGGGATTATTTTTTAAATATTATCCCTTTTTTTAAGCTAATCTAATTAAAGTGTTTCAACAAATTAAATTAGTTTAAATGTAGGTATGATTATTTCTAAAGTATTTAATTACATTTAGGAGTATTATCTAATATATTTAAATTTTTAAATTTTAAAAATTAAACCATAATTATAGAAGCAGTTAAATTAGCACATGATTTATAAACCTAATTAATTCTCTAATATAAAAAATATCTAGTCCCCTGGCTGTCAAATCATCACTCTGAAAGGGAAATTTCCAATTAGACCGATAGTAACTTTCCCGGCAATGCCGGAAATCAAACCGAAGACCCTTAGTGCCGTAGAAAGGCGTGCTATCAACTGAGTTAAGGGGTCAGATGACTGGATAATTATACGAAAGTAACTAGCAACTTTTATAAATGCCAGATAAATATAAACTAACAGCGCGATTTCACTATAGTTCGTAAAAGCAGTGGCTCCGAACTTTTTCTAACTAATGACGTTGCTTACTTATTGAAGATTTCGAAGCTATTTTGCGAAGCGGGCGGAATCCTAACTTAAAGCACCTAAACACTTAGATGGCACTGTACAAAATAGAAAGAGAGGGAAGAAAATGAGCAGTTCATCCTGTGAGGCCTCTTTATTATCTACTTATAACGCTTCCCCTCTTCTTCTGACGAGTTTACAAGGTCATTAGTTCCTTGAAAACATTGACTTGATTTTTAAAATTCTCTTTATCTTGTTTCCTATTCTAGATATACATTTGCTACCACATACATTTTTAATCTACATCCCGGCGGCCAGATTCCTACAGTCCATTTTCATGACTAAGCTAAATATCCTAAGTTGTAGATGATTTATAAAAAAATACGTTTACAAAAAAAAAACTACACGAAGATATAAATAATAATTGTGAGACTGTTAGACTATTTTTATAAATATTTAAGAATTTGGTTTTTTGTTTCAATATTATATTTTTAAAATTATCTGAATAAAATATAAGTTTATTTAGATGGAAAATCCTATATCGGCCTGCCATTACCTCACAAGTAGGCAACGCCCTTTACGGGCCAGTACAATTATTTATTCAATAGAAGAATCTTTCGTTTTTAAAGATGGAGGGACAAAGGCTATATTTTCCCATTGCAGACATCATTTGGGTCAAATCTGGATTATAGAATCTATTTCACAAAAAAAAATCGTTTTTAGTAATTTTAGTTAGCTTTTCATTACCTATTTAAACAATTTTTAACCCAACCAACGATTGTTAATTTTAATAACCAATTGTAGAATTAAATATTGCGTGGAAACTGGATGTCTGCACGGCAATTTCTCACTCACCGGTTGACCCCCTTAAAATACTAGCTACAACTAAGAAAATCTTTGCAAACCATTGCTGGTCTATGGACCACTGGTTGGGGAGAACTATCAACGTATCAATAACCGCTATTTTACACTATTAAAAGCTATTGTTAAATACGA
This sequence comes from Timema shepardi, assembly GCA_902151425.1. Taxonomy (NCBI): domain Eukaryota; kingdom Metazoa; phylum Arthropoda; class Insecta; order Phasmatodea; family Timematidae; genus Timema; species Timema shepardi. The sequence goes on from CABFVX010000403.1 coordinate 34,407, forward strand.
TTAAAACTCTCGCTCGTGTGAAACCCTCGTATCACGTGACCTTCCTTCTGACAATAGTCCCCCTTGCATCGGCGCGATACACTACTATTTTCCTTGGTGTGTGAGAAAAAACTAGAACTTGATCCAATTTTGATTATGACACGTTTTTCTTCTCTGGTGCTTTAAATGGGAAGGAGTTATATATTTAGAAACAAACGGATTTACGATAAAGGAACCAGAAAAAAATATTGAAGATTTGCATCTAAAAGAAATCCATTCTTAGTTTGATTTTAATCCCCAACAATACTTGTTTTGGACATAACCTGTTTGAATATCGCGTGGTCAGATAGTGCTATACGCTTGGCGGCCATATTGGTTAGATTACTAACAATGCTATACTGAGAGAGGTGATAATAGGTTTTTACTAGACCTAGCTCTACCTATTTTTTTTCAACTTAGTAATGATCGACAGTGATGTGTTTTATTTTTCTACACCACGCAATGCAGCCATATTGTTTCAGCACATTATTCTTGATATGTTTTGCTTGGAAAATTTTATTTTTGTTATAACTACAGCAGCACTATGTAGTTTGAACATAGGGTAAAAAATTAGTTCTTTTTTCAACTCACCATATTTAATATAATCCTTAGATAAGGATATTTTAAAGGGTAGGGGTGATAAAGATGGTTCAGAGGGAGTGCATCCGTATTAACATGGAGATGAGAGACCTACAGTGATAAATCAAATATGGTGCTCTCAGCTGTGATTTGAACTTTGACCTCCCTTTATAAGGAGAGTGCCGTGTATTGCGAGCCTAACGCTTCATACCACGTGACTACCATTGATGGAACAGTAGTGAGCAGTGGCCTTGGCTATTCATCACTCATAGTTTTAATCTAGTATACGAAGGACGTTTGAGATATTACTCACGGGATACGTATATGGTAGGAAGAGTTAAAAAGAAACGTATGTATATTTGAGTGTAGGGAAAGCGGGGAAATCAATTTAGGAAATACCTTCCTTGGTATATTAGGGTGAGAATTGAATCCCAATCTCCCAATAGTCAGAAAAACAGACAAAATGAGATTGATAATTTTGTCCGCACAAATGTGCCTAACATCATAACATCAATAATAAATATATAGTACCACACAATCACACAAACTTTCTTATGCAGTGTTTTATAGCTTTGAACAAAATTTTCGAATGAATAGGTATTCAGTAAACTACCTCTTAATGAATATCTACCCTAAGATCAAGTACAAAATACACTGTTATTTGTCAGGTCAAATAATCCCTAGATAGCCATTTTAAACAGATTATTTAGAGCTATTTCAGACAAATTTGGAATATAATATTCACTCATCAGTAAACACACTACCATTAATTTTAGGGCTAGGGACAACATATTTTTTTAAATCTAAAGTTATAGCCCTATAACATATGTATCATGTTTGAACAAAATCCATCAAACCTTTCGAATTTGTGACCAAAGACAGACCGACTTTCTTTCTTTCTTTCTTTAATCATCTGTAGTTAATTTATCAATAAACTAAATTGTCAAATTAAAACATATACTATGATATACAATACAATCCGAAATTGAGTTGAATACAAATTATCTACATAATGCATGTAAAAACATTTCTTTAAAAATTAACAATCAAATTTCCTCCAACTACTTTGCACAAAATGTTTCTGTGTGTCCAGAAAGAAATATATTCAGTCAACTTTCCCTTATTTCTATATTTAACAAATTCAGATTTTAATCGGTATTTCAATCTTACACAGAAGAAATTATGGTAATCAGGTACTTGCTGCTCCGTCTTTAAAAAGTAACTGTATGTCCTGTAAATGGTTGATTTTGCCAATGTAATGAGAAAGTTTACCAACTGTCCTGCTATATCAGATTCGCTTGATTGATCACCATGAATTAAAATGCCCTCATCTACAAAAGTTCTGTTCAGCAATCTTCTTATTAAGCTCATGACAAACAACCAAACCGTTTCAGCACGAGTACATTGTAAAACCATGTGCATAGCAGTACCAGGAACATTACACCATGGGCACAGGCTACTGTGGTATCTTTTCCATGTGAACAATCGAACAGGTGTAACCAGGTTGTCGTGAAGAAATCTCCAGGAAATGGCTGCATCACAACTATCCGTGGGGTACTGGCACAATATTCTTCATGGAAACACATTATCACTCCAATTAGACGTGCCGTCTAGATGACCACCATCGATCAGCTTAGCGGTACATTCCACATACATTTTCTTACCTTTTTGAGGAAATTCTACATATTTCCCGAGAAGACCACTCAAGAAGGAATACTTAGTAACATTGGTATTAACCTGGTTTGGGTGCGAACAGGTAACTTTTCAAATACCAAACATTTGCCAGGCACTGCGAACTGAGCTATAAAATCCCGACAGAGCACCAAGTGAAGTACTATTTAAACCTTCAAGGTGAAGTTTGTAAGATAACAAATTCCGGTTTTGCATCAACCTTTTTTCTAGATATCTGAGTCGGAGAGACATTACACTACTAGGAAGGTGGGTAACTGAAGCTCCCCCAAATCGTATATCAGCAAACACGTACTGTGACTTTAACCAATGATTACCATTCCAAAACATATTTACATACAATCTATTAATATCACAAATGAATTTCGCTGGTGGTTGGAGTACTGTAAGTAAATGTGTCAACTTAGATCCAGAGAGTTGATTTATTAATAATCTTCTGCCTCTATACGAGGTCCTGTAGAGCCAACTTGTCCACTTCATCAACCACGATGAACTTTACTTTCCGCCTTGACCCAGTTTTGGTTAACCAAATGTTCAGTGTTCCCAATATATATATATACCAAGATACTTACGTCGCTCAGAAGACCACCGGTAGTTGTTGGGTTCATCCGTTCTATTTCTCCAATTTCCAAACCAGAGAGCTTTAGTCTTACCCTCATTCAATTCTGCGCCAGACTTAAAACTATATTTCATAAATGCTGTAGAAAGTTCCTTGAACCCCTCATCATGGGTAATGAAAAGTGTCACATCATCTGCATACGCAGAGACAACTAGCGATTCACTAAACGATGGTAATATAAACCCATAATTTGAAAAAGTCTGTCTGCACATATACAAGAAAGGTTCTATACAAATAGTTAACAATGAGCCAGATAATGGGTCCCCTTACCGTACTCCATGTAACATTGGAATTGGCGCCGTTAATACATCTCCAATTCGTAATAAACATTGTGACCTTAGATATAAGGTACGAATATACGATATATATTTTGTTCCAAGCCCGAAATTGGACAGCGTGGTAAACACGTAGGTGTGTTCAATTGAGTCATAAGCACTTTCCTGATCCAGGGAAACTACAGCGTGGGGGATATTTTTGGTATTGGCACTGTGAATAACATCTCGTATAAGATGCAAATTTTCATATGAGGACCGTTGTGGAATGCAAAAAGTTTGAGAATAGGGAATCACATCCGGAAGAACAGTTTTCTTCCTAGAAACTATGGTGCGAGACAGTATTTTATAGTCAGCATTAAGTAAAGTAATTGGTCTCCAATTATGTATCAAAGTCCTATACCCATTATTTGGAAGTAAAATAAAAACATATTTATTCATTGATGATGGCAGCTTACAAGATTCCAAAGAAACATGAATCATCTTTAAAAGCTTATGTGCGATTTCCTTCCAAAAACATTGATAGAACTCACATGGTAGACCATCATATCCGGGAGCTTTAATTTTATTGAGTGCACCAACTGCTTCTGTCAACTCCTCCAAAGAAATGTCAGAGTCACACACATCCTTTTGATCTTCATATATGGAGGGAAGACCATTATACAGTTCTGGCACTTCAGCACACGTTACTACGCGTGAAGAAAAAGTTTCCTAAAATGTTCACAAGTATAATTAAAAATTTCATTTGGGTCAGGCGTGATTTGGCCGTTTATATTTAGAGATGCTAAAGAAAGGTGGGCAGAACATTGTCTAAACGGTGTAAGAAACCCAGGGGCTTGTGTATCCATATATCGAGAACGCTCAACAGATTGAATGTCAATGGCCATACGACTGTACAGTTTTCTAATATCCGCTTCACAAAGATGAAGAAAGTCATTATCATCTGCCGTCAAAATACCTTTGGATTGAATTTGTTGAGCCCAATTCACTAATTTCCGCATAAACAATTTTGAGCTTGTCCACAGAGAATCGCATAGAAACTTCACGTACTTCTGACTTAAACTCATCCCACCACAACAATGAGTTTTAACTATGGTGCTTGCTCTGAATAAAAACTGGCAATATTACTGATAATTGATTTGTAATGTTCATCCTGTAACAATTGTATATTGAGCTTCCAGTATACCTGTCTACGCTTTTTTTCATATACTTGAAGCAAACAAATACACCCAGAGTGGTCAGAAAAAGATGGAACTATTTTTGGTTGTATAGCAAAAGAATTCAAGCTAGGGTTTACATAAATGCGGTCTAACCGTGATCGAGGTACATTTTTATGAACACCCGTATATATGAAACATCTTTTATCAGGATGAGCGGTTTTCCATGAATCGGACAATTTATTAAGTGAAACTAGGCGTTGAAGGGGCTGGCTAAGCGCTAGTCTGGTCTCAGTACAATTAACCCTGTCTTCTGGTAGAAGCGTTACGTTCCAATCACCAGCCAGAAACACATTCTCTAAGACTCCAAGTCGTTGTAAGTATCGTGTTAAAACCCCGACCACAAAGATTGCATGAGTATTATCTTGAGGCATATATACATTAACAAAATGATAAATTTTACCAAACATTCTTAATACTACAACATATGCATACCCTGATTCCAATACAGTGTGTCTCATAACCTCATGGTCTATAGATGATCTAATTGCAATTAATACACCAGAGCTAGCTGGAATTGACGGGGCGATAAAAAATAAGCTGAAATCTGCCAAGATATATGACGTAGGTGGTGAGCTCAAGTTAGTTTCCTGAACACTCAAAATATCCGCTCTTAGCCGTTTTGAGTACATAGAAACCATGTACTGTTTGCCATCACTGTTTAGACCCCGTGCATTTAGAGTTAAAGAACAAATAATGAAAAATAAAGAAAGGTAGAAACACATTGTGCTTTTATATCAATTAATCATTAAATAATATTGGAACTTAATAATCTGCTTATTGCAGCGACTTAATCAAACGCAACAATCGCCGTCTTAAATTTTGACTTCGGACACAGGACAACGAATCCTGTAACATTTCTGCTAGGTACTTATAGTTGGTTGTAAACTCACACACCACTGCAGCTGCGTTTTTAAAAACCCCTAGATTTTTTTTAAAAACTTGAAAACGTTTCTTGATTCAAAGGATATTGTTTGTTTTTAAAATTAAATCTCCGGATTAATTCATCACTACTCGAAGCATCTTTGACTTTTAATTTTTCTGTCTGTGAGCTCGAAGAAAATTTAATACAATTGACCAATGACCATCAGAGTCATCCTTATGTTCTAGCGCTTGACGTTTTACATCTTCCTTACTGACATCTGATGACTCCTCAAGGGTATTAATTGTCCTTTTCCCACCAATAGAGCTGATAGCACTAGGTAATATTAAAAGCTCCCCAGTAATACTATCCTCCATATGAGATTCACTGAATTTATCGGGTGATTTTTGACCACATTGTAGTACACTATCAGTTTCCACACTTCCAAAGACTAGAGAACTGTCTGTTACCTCACCTTTCTGCTCTTGTTGCTGTCGTCGCTCTTGTTGTTGTTGTATCTCTGAAAATGACTGAGGACGATGCTTAGGAACAGTAAGTATACTAATGGTGGGTATATAATCAACAGATGGTAGATTATCTGATTTAACGGGGTCAGCCCTGCCCCTGGCCTCAGTCAACCGCGTCATTTTGCTAGTTCCAGCGACAACATCACTAAAAGTAGTGTTTAGGCGGGGCTCACTTGACCGCTCGGTGGCCGACACATCTTGCGTACAGTTCCTTGCCATGTGTCCGGGAAGTGAGCATCGAAAACACTTAGCATCATCAGTGGACAAATATACTCGCCATGGCATATTATCTATTGTTAAATTAATAAACAAAGGAAGTGAGTCTCCCCTGTTACGAATAATATAAACAATATGTCTAAACGAGTAGACATGAGATAATTGTGGTAATCTAGAGCTTATTTTAATTTCCCTCATCTGACTCGTAGTTTTCCCATACAAGTTCGTTAACAACAGATCATTTGTAATATCTGGTGTGACATTGGAAAGTACTACTTTAGTGGACGACATAGCAAATCTTCGAATTGGAACAAAAATATTGTTTACGGACACAACCCCATCTTTTAACATTTTATTAACACACTCTTCATCCACCATAAACAAACACACTCGTCCACCACTTATATTGGAAGCAATACGAACATTATGTGGTCCCACAACATTACCTACACTAACCAAATAATCATCTAACACTTCACCGGGAACGATGGTATCCAAAACAATCGCCAAGTTGCGGTCCGGCCTGTTTGACGACATTCCATTTCGTCCAGGATCCGAACCCGGCACACCAGAGTGGCCTCCACTCATGTGGAGGATATTACAACACAACACAACACAAAACATCAAAAACACTATTAATAAGAAACACTAAATCTCCTCGAGTATATAAAAACACTAAGTTCACAGTGTAGCACACAACTCCACACACGTCCACTCGCTATGAGAGCAGCAGCAGACATACAGACACAAACAGACAGACAGACATGGGAACAAACATAATTGTAAACTCCTCCTTTTTGTATGTTTGGGCTCAAAATATCGTTAAGGTTAATAATAATCTCTAGATAGGTTTTTTCACAGCTGGATTACTTTTTCTTAATATGAAAAGTAAAAATCACGTTAATTGAAAGTGGTAGTTTCAAGAGAATACACTGTACAATTTCTATTGAGTCAAGTTTTGTCTGCCTTGATTGAATGTTGCTTCCAGCTTGTTACCCGTTTGGACTTTTAAGCATAGTATGAATTACAATATTGCGAGAGGGATAAGAAAAGTTGAATGAATATTAAATAAATCTGCATAAGTGGTCGAATGATCTAAGACAGGGATCGAAAACTAACAGCCATTAGGCCACATGCAGCCTTTTGAGGTGTTCGGTGCTGGGTTTTTTTCACATATTTTGTAAGATTTTGTATCTTCTTTCTTCATAAATTACACATTCTCAAATGTCGCGTATTTTAACTAATTAAAATAAAAAATAATCATGTTTAAAGCATAGATTCAAAATATTAGCCGATTTTATTGATCCATCTATTTATTATTAGCGCACTCTTATATTATTAATTTGTCACTAGACCATTGCAAGCGCTTGGCACAACTATAGTTTGATTAAGAAACATTTGTTTAGTTTCTCAAGTGACACAGTTGACTTTCAAAAAGGACCAATGGAGAAAAAACTCGAGTTAAAGTGAAAAAACCTTTGCTGGTAAATATTTTATCCTACGTCGTGTATTTTTTTTTATTAGTTCCATTATGAATTCCATATGATAAATATATATTTAAAAAATAGCCCTTAACCTAAAAGGTTCTTATAAAATGAGCTAGCAATTAATTTAATCTGATCCGTGGAAAAAAGTAGAATAAAATTACGCTCGCTCGTTTATGGATTCCTAAAAAAACACATTTATATTAGGATACCTTCTAATGTCTAAAGGTTTCTCACCCCTAGTCTAAGGAGTCCCACTCACAAAAGACTGGACTACCTATCACATGAAGATTGGGATTCGAATCCCACTTGTGTGTACTGAGTGTGGTTTTTCATTAATGGTTCACCACTCCCCCTCAACGTAAATGTGGGTACACTTCCTGTGAATTCAAACTTTTTCATCCCTAATAAACTAACGTAATTAGTAAATAGAGTGGAAGGAATAGGAAATAAACAAGTGGGAGAAAAAGGCAAGCGGGGCCATTTTTTAAAATTGTGTGAGGTCGGATTTGGGCAGACAAGTGCAAGGGAGTGATCTACAATGTCCATTACCTACCAACATTGACGTACGCTGCAGAAACTTGGATAGTGAAGGAACGGGATATAAACAGAATGGAGGCGAGAGAAGTGAGATTTCTGAGAAGCAGGAGTGGTGTGACGAAATTTGACAGTATGAGAAAAGAAGAAATGAAAGAGTAAGAGGAATAGTAAAGGAAGAGCCAGTTCGAGATAGGATAGAGAAGGCATGACTAAGGTGGTATGGTCATGTGAGAAGAATGGAGAGGTATAGGATGGTCAGGAGGATTCTAGATATGTAGTTAGGGGTAGGAGGCTGAGAGGAAGAGCAAGAGACAGATGTCTGAAGGGAGTAAGGAGGCGTGTGGAGGAGAGAGGATAGGTATGTGCCAAGGTGGCGGAAGAGATGTGGTGGGAGGAAAGGAGGTGGTAGAGAGTCTTATGTTCCAAACAGACCAAGCCAGTGAGTGGAAGCTGTTCATGATGATAATAAGTACACACACATAATATAACCCTAATGGCAACCAAGATGTAATGCTAAATAATGAAACGCACCCTCAATTTTTGTGAGGGAGAGGAAGAAACCACTAACGTAAAACCCGACTCAGTACATCAAATTGGGGACTCAAACCTTGACCTCCCCAACAAGGAAAAACCAGAAGTAAATGAGCTTTAAATTTGGTCCACGTGTCTACTGGAGCTGCTTCCAGCTGGGTAGGTCGGTTGATTGATGACGTAGCAGCATGATGTCCAGTCTTGTCATATGGAGTACAAGGCTCTCCTGGTATTCACCCCCTCCACTCCTCTTCCATTCCCACCTCCTGCTGACAATAACCATACCGGAAATGTCTTAAGCTAGTGTGTTGGCTCTTAAATGTACAGCTGACAGGCTGTTTGTAAACATTTTGACTTTAAGATGAAGACCAGCGGACAACATTTGGTAGCCTGAGTTGTTTTTTTATACTTTTCTTTTATTAAAGATACTAAAGTAATACTTAATCAAAAATTTCGATCGAAACAAAACGCTCTTAAAATATTTACACTTGTTTTGAAAATATTTAATTTAAAAAAAACTTCGGTCCTAATAGGAAATGTCTTAAACCTTAGAGTCATATTACCATAGGAAAAACCTTGGCTGACATTTCACTAAGACACTTGATATACTTTTATTTCTTCATACGTCAGGTCATGAGTTATTCCTTTTTACATATCACAGCTGTCAAGTATGGGTCTTCTGCATTCATTTTTAATACGTTCTTAAGTGCTCTTTCAATGGTGGTTTGGCTATATAATAGGTCTTTATCTCATTTATACAAATATACGTATTCATAACCGAAATAAATGAACATTCAGTGTATTTTTTCAAGCTCATCTAGTCTGGTTCACTGATGATGTGGACGTTGGTGTTCTCAGCCAGGTGTACCAAGAATGAATTATTTCGGTTTTTTTCTGGTACGTGACCACTGGTTAGGAAACACTGATTGGGACATTCGGACTCGACATTTGGCCTAGTGGGTGAATGCTCAGATATTATCAATATACTATTTTAGTCATGGAAAATACTAGAACCTTTCTTCAAATAGGCCAACATATATTTAAGCCTACGATAACAAGAAGGCAAGCTGGTGGATGGTTAAGGGAGAGGGGAATACATATTTAACGAAAACTTTTCAAACAAATAGATTTCATGGTTTTGCGGCCTATAACATAAAACCTAGGTATTTAATAAGACTACCTGGACCAATCCATTTAAAAAAAAATTCTTCAGTTAACACCCGAAATTAAACCATACTTCCAAAGACTGAAGATTGACCACTTTAACCAATTAGCCACAGGCACGATACGCATTTTTTAAACCATTTCTTACTACCTGCTCAGGTTATACGCATATATAGGCCTACTAACTACAATAATAAGTTATAGATGAGGAAGGCTAAATTTAAAGGAGGTGTACCCGCATTTGCATGGAGGGAGAGCTAAAACCATTTAGGCAAACATAACTCAGCACACTTTACCAGAATTCGAGCCCCGATCTCCTTGTCATCGGCAGCCTAGTCTATTGCGAGAGTGATGCCTGAAACCACGTGGCCACCGATGCGGGTATGATACTTACACATTGCCTCTAGTAGTATATTTTTAAATTCAATAATTTCTGATTCAATGAGAGTTTATGTAGTTCAATTCACATAGGAAGAGCTTTTTTATAAAATACTAACATAAATGTATACGGTCAACAATGGAAACATTTTATTATAATATTATTAGTGTTATTTTACAGGTATTGATAATATCTATCAAAAGTGACACGCAAATCACACGATCTAATCTATTAATGCGGAAAGCAGATCTAGATATTTTTATAACTGTCAGATAAGACCCGCTTTATGAAAATTGGATTGTAGTTTTAACTCTCTGTATCTTTTCTTCAAACACAGTCCAATTTTAAAAGGAAGGGTCATATCTGAAAGCTAAAAAAAAAAAAAACTTTTNAGCTAAAAAAAAAAAAAAACTTTTACATACTCATATACCAAATCATTTGATCTGCATTTGCCACTATAAAAATCATTAAATGTTTAAAACTTTGGCTAAAAAAAGTGTTTATATTTTCTACAAGGTCCTTTCCATGAAAATTAGACTATATTATTTTATTCTTTAATCGTAATTTTCTCCTACCTCAACACTAATTGCTGAAAAGCCTTCAAAATACCCCCACTCCCTTACTCTATTAAATCTCATCAAGGTCTCTGGAATTAGCTTCTTCCCATAACCCTCCCCTCCTCCCTCCTAACTCTTGAGACGATCAGGTGACCCGAAAGGTAGAGGCAGCTCTAATAAGACCTCCGAAGAAGTCTATTTAGCCGATATCTAATAGTCCCCGGTAAACCTCAACCTCGCTCTTAAATTGGAAACAATATCCTTCAGCGAAGGTTCATCAATATGGACTCATCATAACGCCGGAATGGTTGGGGAGAAACCTGGTTAAGAGAAAGATTTACGTGGAAAAGGGGCCTAGCCTCGCCCTCTTTATAAACCTTATTAAAGTTATTATACCTTATTGGGGACCTTGAGTTGAACGTTTCTCTTATTTTAAGTACGAGGTAAAATTAATGAACTATCAGAAGATACACCAGTGTTTTTTTTTTAATCCTAACATTGGCCAGACTAAATTTACTTTCTCATATTGGTATAGGGGTCTATACGAAGTAAAAAGAAAGTATGATAATATTGGGGGTGAATGGGTAATTGGAGAATTTGTTATTTTGACTACGAAAAAATGTTTTAAGATGCCCCTGATTACGAAAAATGTACTCGTCTTCCATAGGTATGGACTTAGCTATTGTGTCTTACTAACTTGAAAATAAGTCTACGAAACGTTCTGGTGATCGATATTCTATAGTCTAAATAAAATTCGAGAAGTTATCCGTGTGGATATACTTATTAAAAACATCATGAGAAACTTAAAATATATCAAGGAAAAACTTAAACTTATATCGATAGGATTATTATTAGCATCGCGTCTTACTACCCGTTCAGTTTATACGTACTTATGTTAATGTGTAAAGGTAGGATAATTGTGAGATGAAATGGAGGACCTACAGTTTAACGTGGAATCCAAACCTCTCAGAAAGCATGGCATTCCACACATTCACAAGTTGTGATTAATACACGTCTTGTCAGAGGTGAAAGAAGGGTTTGGCAATCAAATAAATCTGTGCCAAGACTGAGAATTGAACTCCGAACCCCTAGCACAGATGTCTGACACCTTACCTCTAGACCACCAGGTCAACTACAACAATTGTAAAGTTTCTATAAATTAAAGTTGTCTTGCAGAAATAGAATGTATTTGGATTAGTTGACTTAGGATAGGCCTACATTTAAATGAGGCGACCACAACGTAACGACTCTAAGCTGTACCAATTCCAGATTTACATGAAATGTTGATTGCTGTGGAAAAGTAATGACTGGTACCGTTATAAAACAACTAATTCTAGTAAATATCTTAAACAGGATTAAATGCATATCTATCCACAAATGTTGGACTCTACAAAGCATGGACTAGAATAAACTCTGGTAGACCGGTGGTCGATAGGTCGAAGGTGTCACTCCCCAAATAGACTAGAAAGACCCTCTTCGGTGGGCGCGTGGTCTAACGCACTACTCTCGTGTTAGAATAGACTGCCAAAGACGGAGAGATCAGGATTCGAATCTATATCGGGTGTACTGAGGGGGGTTTTCCCTAAATTGATTTTCTCTCTCCATTCAAGCAAACGTGGATGTATTTACTCTCAATTCAGCCCTATACACTCCTAACACATTAGCGTAATTAGTACCTATCTATATAACTCAGGCGTGTAGTAAGATGAGGTGTTAAAAAAGGATAGTTTTGACTAAAATTAAAAGTACTTTTCTAGATTTTCAAGTAGGTACTTGTCAGAAATATTATTACTGGTTGTGTGTTTTCGATACTTCTCAGAATTCAAAGGAGTAGGGCTAAAACATGATAACACCCATTTTATGAAAAAAGTGCTACCACTATTTCTGCTAAGCTATCTCTTGAACTACCACGTTGCTTTTATAGGCAAACAAGACATTGAGGATAGCTAATAACGACGAATATGATACTTATTTTTTAATGTTAGATATAAGGATTTTACCTAAGTTAAATTAGTGAATATCTTATATTTTATTCTATTGGGCTTATCACGTTTTTGTCCCGACCCCTCAATTCATTACGCCTAACTAATCGTTTGAAACAAAATCCTGAATTGAACCAATTTCGACTTTATTGTAATAAACTGTAAGTAATAAAAATCCGGAATTGTTACTTTCTGGAACGTCCCAATTAAAAACACGTCAATTGTGTTTAATAGACATAGGAATATTGTATAAAAAATAGTAACTAATTCGATAATTAATTGTATTCATTTTGTAATTTATGAGTAGTCAGGTTTAATTTTTAAGCATTTTGTTTTGTGAAAAAAAATATTGATAGTACCAAGCATAAGAAAAAGTATAAAAATGTCCATTTTTTATAATAAATTATATATTTAATTAAAATTGCCTATCTATTAATTTAAACCAATATATTAATTTGGTTGCTTTTCTATACTAAAGGCTTAAATGATAATTATGTTGGCTGCTCGAGTGGAACAAATTTGAATTATGAACAGCTATACTTTAGTGAAGCGTAGTAATATTGCAGTGTGATGGTATGATTAATTTTTGATGATTAGACAAGCTATTAGGATCATTAATCAATACTTTTCTAATTCCAAAATGTACAACTTTAATAATATACTAAGCGTAAAAAATGTATAAATACTTGAAACTGCTCGTTTATATAAATGAAATTTTACCATCAGGATTTGAACCTCCCTCTCATCGGTTATCTAGACTAGGCGATACTTTTTGATGCCGTTGTCCGTTTAGTTACCTTTGTGGGTTTAACTAATTTTCTCTATGTCAATGCTATATTTATTGTAATGTTAGGTTTTTGTTTAAATTAATAAGCTTATTATATCGCTTTGCCAAATGAAATGTAGAAGACCTAGATGACCGTGTTTTACAATGTTTTGGCAATCATTATTTGGTAAAATAATAAAGTTTATAAGTTCATAAAAAATTTTAAAGTAATATTGCTACCTGTTTCGGTGGCCTAATGGTCTAAGGCGCTACTCTAACAGTTGACTAAACTGTCAATGACGATGAGATTGAGGTTTGAATCTCAGTTGGGTGTACTGAGAGGGGTTTTTCCTAAAAGTTTTCCCACTCTCCCTCCGCGCAAATGGGAGTACATTTTTCTAAATATAAACTTGCTCATTACTAAAGCCTATAGCGTAATTAGTACATAAGCGTATAAACCATAGTAAGGCGCAGTGCTATAAAATACATATCACAAGTGATAATACTTTAATGAGAAGAGTGATTACAGGGCCATATTTTGTTTTTGAGTTTTACTACTCTCAGATTTTTATTGAAAAGGCCTTTAAGAAAATACAAACATAGTTTTCGCAGCAAAATATGATGACATTTTACAATATGTTTTTTAGCATCTAGCCAAGGAAAATATTCACAGTGACAATAAAAGAACACTGGTCTCGGTGGCCACGTGATCTAACGCGTTATTCTTGTAGTAGACTATACTGCTAGTGGTGGAGAATTAAAGGTTCAAATCTCGATCATGTGTAGGCCTACTAAGGGTGGTTTTTCCTAAATGGTCTTCCAATTTCCCTCCACGCAAATTCGGCTACACTTCCTTGAAATATAACCTTCCTAATCTCTAAAACCATTAATGTAATTAGTACATAAGCATATAACCCGAATGGTTAGTAAGACACAGTGCTAAAAAATAAAAAGTAACCTGACAGTTATGCAAAAATAGTTATATTTCCCTCTGATTTAAACTTAATAAAATGTTAGCATTATTATAATCTCTTTTACATAGGATTACTCAAACAAATTAATATATATATATATATATAGCATATATACATCCTGACAAACCGCGGATTTAGTCCATACTGTATTATTTAAACTTTAATTCTTTGTTTCGGAATTAGTCCAGGGGTCTATGGTTATATTAAGCGTTTTGAAGTGATTTATAGATATTAGGTCTTCTCTTCAAGAAAGTAACATTTCATATTTAAGTACACTTTACTAGTGGAGATTACCAATGAATTAATTTATTGACAAAATTATGTATTTTTGTTAAAATATTTTGATTTTTTAATTGTCATTTTATCTAATAAATTGAACAATCAACAGTAAAAATGGGTATTTCCAATATTTAAACAATAAGAGTAACGGAAAAATTATTACTAAAAATAATATATGTTTTAAGATTGCTAAAACATGTCTGCACAGTTTCAGAAAGACACATTAAATAAGCCACAACATGGCGCGAGGGTGCTTTACAGAACCCTTCTCATTTTAAAACAAGATCCCTACTCCTTCTTTAAAATATATATAAAAAATATTTAAAAAAACATCAACCCCTGAAAAATCTTATCTTAAAAGTGTTTGGTCGTATTCTGGGTGTGGCTGTTTTCTGTAGGAACACTTTTAGTTGATTGGGTAGCAGGAGGTTCTGGTGACAGAAACCATAGTCTTTCATTTGACGACCCTCAGTCTGTCTCTTGTCTGGACCTCGTTGGAGGGGAAGGTTTCCACTGTTATGGTGGCGATACTGTTTCATGGCCATGGGGGCTGCCGGCGTATTATAACACCTTTATGACTACTTATAGACCGCGTGCATTCGAGGACACTCTGGTCTCATATATTGTAGACATTCTATTTTGTTTATTTAAATAAAAGTATTTGACGTCTATCTCTTAAACACACATATAGTTCAGCATATACACGTGGTGACAGCCTCTGTGATCTAATGTTGAGCATTCCTGGTTACAATCCTAGAAGTCCCGGGTTCAATCCCCAACGCTTACAAAAATTCATTTGCGAAGCAGTGAATTTGGAACAGAGTCAAAATCAGCCTTGTGAGGACAATTAACTTGGAACTATTTGAATAAATAAGTAGCAGCTTCCGTTTGTAAAACTGAGATCAACAGCGGGAAGGTTCATTGCACTGACAACATGACACCCTAAATCTGCAAATATTGATACTGTCATTATTAATGGTGGCAGCCGCTTGGTCGGTATATCTCGCTTGCATCGTGATTTATTTTACACATGTAGAGGTGGACACGGGGTCTAAAATTAATATCATCGTTATTTGCGAGTTTGCTGTGACGTGGAGGTTGGGGCTAGAAACAAGGTTGGCTGTACCAAGGGGGATTTTTATTAAATCCTTTTCTATACATGCAAATGTGAGTACATTTCCACCAAATTATCCTTTAATTAATAACAACAGGCCATAAAATTTTTAATTTTTGAAAATCTTTAAATAATAAAAGATTCTCCTTAATTTAGTATTAGGCCTTTTTATATTTATGAATTTGAATTTTGTAGATTCATATGAACGTGTAAAATTTAAAACATAGAATACGTGTCTTAAAGCAACAAGCACTAATATATACTATATGCCTTTTTATGAGAAAGTTTGTTAATACAAATTGTATCATTTCGATATTATATCTCTAAGAATTAATTAGGATGCTTGAGTTAGTATCGTCAAATTCCTCTATGTATAGGGACATTTTGATTAACATATTTAATACCATATTAATTTATCGATCTTAAAAATATATATATAATTTAGAGAAACCTTAAGGTGAATAACTAACAGTTTTATTAATTTAAATGTTATTTTTACTACGACCTATTCAATATTCACTTCATTGAACTTTAAAACTTAGAATTCATTAGTGTTGTCTTATTTATTGATTGATATTTAAATTGAAAATACGATATTAATAAGAAATGATTAAGCATATTACTTTAAAGACTAAAAAAATATGTTTTTTACCAAACTAAACAAACTCTGGAGAAATACCCATCATCACAAAGTTCTTCATTGGAGCCCTTCAACTTCACCACTTGTGTTCTGTCCCAGCATGCATCGGGCTCTCAAACTATTAACGAGGGCAGTTTATGACTGTACCAGATAACCCTCTTCACTACATTCATCTTATACATATTAAAAGAAGTTAAGATATTCGGGGCGTAAAAGAGACCGCCGGTCTAAACATTTTACAAGCCGAAACACTTAAAACGGAGTTTTATTTGGAATTAGTAATTGATGGAGCTGCGGCGGTATGTTCAACAGCCATTACGACACGAGAAGTACTAACTAGTTCTTCTCCATTAGTGGTTAGAGATAAAGATAATATTTATTCACATTAAAATTACTATGCATATACACATTTAACGACTTAATGATGATTTTTTTCATATAAAGGGGCATAGTAATTATTCATCTCCAGAATATAGTAGGATGAAATTATTAAAACAAGAGCATTTCTTGTATATAAAATGTGTCAATATTGACATGACTGAATCTGGTAGTAGGCTTTGGATTGGCCTACAATGGTAATTAAAGGGAAATTGATTAAAATGGTGTTGTTATATAGTTTTTTTTACATTCAAAGGATCTGCTTCGGTAGCCCCGTGGTCAAACGCGCTACTCTCGCAATAGACTAGACTGCCCTTGACGTGTAGAACAAAGTTCAAATCTTGGTCGGTGTACTGATGGTGGTGACTCCAAAATGGTTTTCCACTTTACCTCCACGCAAATGTGGGTACATTTCTTATAAATATAACCTTACTGATACCTAAACCATTAGCGAGTAAATAACTGTATAACCCGATTGGTTAGTAAAACTTGGTGCTAAAAAAAATCGAAAGAAAATTTTCGAAGGAATTCTTTGGGACAGTTGTATGCGGATTTAGATGTGTTTTACATACAGTTGAAAAAGTAGGACTACTAGATATCACAGGTCAATCCTCAATTTGATAAAAACAACTCGCCTTTATAGGTATACTTTTCTGTTTGGCAATCTTTCGTCTTCAAACAATTCCTCTATCACCACACTACGTAGGTAGAACTCCACTGTCTCAATCAGTGGAGACAGAATAACTTATAGGTAGGCCTACCATTTTAATAATTTTAATATCCAAAGTTTTTTTGTTTTCACCATAAACTACTAACACGCACCTGTTTTTTTTAAAAAATTACAGAGCAGACTATTTCCTATTAATATCTTATTTTTTCCGTTATTTCTCTAGATCTGAATAATGTGTTATTTTAACTTAATTTAATAAACAATTTTGCAAAAAAATAATTTGACCTCTAAGTAGTTATGCAGCTTAAATGTTTAGAATTGTGACTAATTTATTTATTCAATTATCCAAATGTATTAATGGTGAAGATAACAAATGAAAGTGTTACTCGTTAGGAAAATAATAAGCAACACACTAAGCCTTAATAAATACTTTTGTTAAGGTCTGGTTATGACTGTCTGTTATTCACTCCAAACTTTGATTTATAGGTTTGAAATTTTATTTTTCTCAATGTCATACATATTACGACAGCATCTTTGAGGAAGTTTCACTATAGATCTCTCGTTATCTCCACTCTCTACCCTTTATTTTGGTAGTTTAAATCGAAGATTGTTAATTATAATGAAAACTAGTAGTTCTGTGAACAGGAGACCTCACTCCCTGCATGGTCTTATATTGATTACAATCATAACATTTCTCTTCGTAGTTCAAATTGAAATATGAATTAAAAAACAAAGTGTCCTAGGTAGGCCTACTAGATCGATTGCTCATAATTTTAAATGCAAATCACTTGAGATGAACTACTAAACTTAAAATCTTTTGAGTGAACACCATCTTTAAACGGATAACAGGATATAAATATGATGTACTGTACATATATCGTTCGTCATAGTTTCAAATAATGTATCTAAAAAATGTTAAAACTGGTCCATGAATTTGACAGCTTTCACGAAACAAAGATCCAGACAGAAGTAATATGAAATGGCAAATGGACAACTTAAAACCGAGCCTGGATACGCTCGGGTGTTTGTATGAATACATCTATATTGACATTCATATTATCTCTGGTAGAAGCGAGATCAAGATTAGAATCGTTATTGGGTTTTCTGAGGATGATTTTTACTATTCGAATTACCACTCTCCCTCCATGAAAATGTTGGTTATTTTTCTATAAATTCTACAATCTTTATCCCTAACTTTTACTTTACATCCAATTTTGTTTTCAGCCTATGGTCCGGGTCTGTTTTTTATTCAAGCCTTATATTTTTCCCCTACAGGATTGCTAGGCCTTTCGTAGCTTCATATGCCTTATAATCTAACTTAAGACTAAGGCAGGTACAACATCCAGTCTCAGGCCGTTAATTTATCAATGTGAGAGGGTAAGCCCACATTTCACTAATTATACATTTTCGGCCATGGTGGGAATCGAATCCCGGAACCCTTAGTTCAGTAGGCAGACATGCTACTGACTGAGATAAGGTTTTAGATTATCCCTACCTATTTATTGTAATTTTTTTGTAGCCCAGACAAATATTTAGAAGCGTTGCTCATACACACACACAAAAAACACTTGAATATAATAAAATATGTATGAGTTTCTATTTGTTTTTGAAATGCCAAATCAATTATACACGGTAGTAAATATACCTAGTTTATTCCCTTCTAAATTTAGGGAAGGTTTTGTGTTAGATGTTTAATTTCTTAAAGAAATACTTATTTGCTATTGCATTGGGCTACTTTGAGTGCGTTAGAGATTATTATAAACGGTGGTATACAATGATCACACTTTACTATTAGTTTAGTGTTATTTTATAGATATTAAAAGTATCTATCAAACGTGACAGCTGCAGATCACGTGACCTGATGTGTGAATTCGTGAAAGTACATCTAATAACTTTTCTAGCTGTCAGATAAGTTTATTCCGATAAAAATTAGACTATAGATGAGCTTGACGTATATATACTCCACGTGCCAAACGGTGCGGGCTTTAATTACAGCCGACTCTCCAATTAGTCATTGAAAAAAAAATTATATCTAGTTAAAGATGACTGCAACTGTGTGATATGTAAATTGGTGGTTACTGCAAACATATAGCTTGGCGTATGAAGGCAAAATTAGACCTAGTAACTTAGTCATTTGAGGTTCTAAGACTATGGTGATACAATTTTTTTATCACCACTTCTTAGTACCCATTTGTGTAGCCTAGTATTAATTATGCTAATGGTTTTAGGGATTAGGAAGGTTATATTTATATAAGCTGTACCTGCATTTGCTAAATGTTTTAAAACTATCATAATGCGATATTAAATCTAATATAGCTATTTTACGATGATAAATTTGTTCAATTTTTTGAACATGAACTACCTTATAACCATCATTGATTCTTATTTTATTTATTTTTTTAAAAAAACCTTATTCTTTAGTGAATGCATGATGTAATTAAGTGCTTAACATATATAATTTTAGAAAATAGGATTAGGAGAGGAGATTTAAAAAAAAATCAACATCAGTCACTAATATGCTCCACCCTAGGTAAATCAAATTATTCCAAGTGCACTCATTTTGGGGATCAAACCACTTATTCTTGGGTTAGAACCACTCACATATAGGTCACTAATGGTTTGTTAAAGTCCAATTTTATATGAGGGTCCATTTTAAGATACAAATATATCTTTTTTCAGTCAAAATTGGTAAAATTTCCTATTTAATTAGTGTTAGTTTATAGGTTTTATATCAAACGCGACAGTTGAAGATCAAATTACTTGACTATAAATAGATGAAAGTAGATACACGAAATTTGTATCTGTTAGATAGGAAAGGCCCTTTTTTTAAATTGTACTCAGCTATAGATGATCAAAATGGTTTACCTCTTCGCGGTTCTGGCAATCAAAAGTCGTTGAGGCATTTTGTAGTCAAAAGGGTCGTGAATGATCACCTGTTACTTTAAAAAACTAGATATCTCAAAAATAAATTATAGTTTAATTTTTTACATTTACTTAAAAATAAAATGGCAATAAAGATAAACATTTTGTTTTTCCTCGAATGAAATAAAAGTAACGAAGTTTTTTTTTTAAGTGCGTCTAAATAAAATCTGCCTTCATTACTTTTAAACTTCTCCTGAGATTATCCGTAGACTGTAACACTATTTCACTCCTTGCGATGGGGGTTGTCCTGGTTGAATTCGGTCCTACCCTGCCCCCCCACCACCCCCCTGGTCCCCCGCTAAACGGTCCCCAAATTACACCGGAGATCCACTGCGCAGCACTACTAGCCTCGCACAATTGATTATACTCTCTCTCTTTCACCCTTCCATAGCTGTAAGCCCTCGTGTGTTCTCTGACACTTGAGAGGGAAATATTCCTCTCATCACACACTCCAGCGAACACGGATTAAACGGCTACCCCTCTCCCCTCCCCGCCTCCATCCCATATTCTATACGACCCGTCTCACTCATTTCAGTTCAACACGGAGCTATAAGAGCCATTGTTTTTACGATGGAATCTCTCTCTCTCTCTCTGCTGCAGTTCTCTCTTTGTCGGTGCGGTAGTCATTTATTTTAGTTTGTTTGGGACGTTTAACGCGCACTTTCTAAACACACGTTTATACTAAAACACACTATGCATCGGTGATCATAGGATTTAATCCGGCAGGTTCATAATAGACTGGAGTCGATAAAAATCGGTGGCACAACGTTCTTCGGACGGGAGGTAAAGTCGTTGGTCCCGTGTAGATTGTTTCATGTAAAAAAAAACAACTTTGAAAGGTGTGTGAAGATACCTTTCCTGGCAGAAATTGGTAAGACCTTTCGCTCTCGTTAACAGAAATTCTCGTATGCAGATATAAACTGTCGGTTCAGAAAGCGCAGGTTAAGTAGAGTATTTTATTACATTGTTTTCCACTCTCTCTCCACCCACAAATGTGAATACGATCCTTTTAAACTCAACCTTCCTCATCCTTAACAGATTAGCGTAATTAGTACGTAAGCGCACACACCAAACGGGTGGCTAGATATAATAAACTTTGTTTCAGCAATTTATTTGATTAAACTGTTTTTATTTAATTTTGTATACATTTCAAATTTAGTTCGCTGTCGTATTTTGATTTTAGATAGTTTGTGAATTTATTTTATGCCGTGGATCTGTGATCCTTAAGAACTAATATAACTTTCTTGATATGTCTTCCTCTGATAACTGTTCAAACAAAGATTACATTTCATTCTTATATCTTGAAACATCTACGCTTTCGGAGTTTATTCTCTTGTTTTTCATCTTCTTCACATACAATAGGGTTTTCCTAGTCAAACATAATTGCTTGAATTACTCTTGGCGGGTGTAGAGAAAGAAGTAGACTTGCACGCATGCATGCAGTTTGAGTGGTACACGGTGCAGCGGCGTGCAGAGTCGCGCAGATGTGCACAGCAGCGTGGACTTTAAGGCGCTCATCTATTGGTCAAAACAAAAGCAACACCAAACAAAACATCTTGTTCGACGAACAAGAGAAACTATTCGACGAACACTTTTAAATTATTTTTAAATTTGAGTGTCCCCACAGGCCAAAATTTGGTGTTTTTTATAGAATATTTTGGTTTCTTGAACATCAAACAACTTTGTTGGGGAAGTTCGGATGTACTGTACAATGTTTGATGGATATGTTCGGAGAACAAAGCAAACTGCGCATGTGCGAACTACCCACTTCCTCTACGTTTGCGAGCAGTCCTGCAGTACTTCACATCCTTGTGATTGTGTTTTAATATGTCTGTGATTTATATAATCATGACACAAACGACTGAAGTAGATTGTGTGTCATAAATTCTACGAGACCAAAACATGCGTTTATTCACATTTTCTTATTATTATTTTTCTTTAAGTTAAATAAAATTAAGTGTAGAGGAGATAACTAAATCAATGTCTTCCTCCCCCGTTGCCATGTGGACTATTGGAGGAAATTTTCTTTTGTTTCATGAATTTCTCATTGTGTCCCATGGTGGTATCCCACATCGTCGAACACCTGTTCGAGTCAGTTGTGTGAAACTAATTGTTTCGATCAGTGGGTTAAGTGGCCTAAATATATCATACGTTATAACTTCAGAACATTTGGCTTAACGTATTGAGTACATGAAAGAGGATTTAGTAGTTTATTTGAACTGGCTAATGGGACTTTTCCTACACTGATTTCATTGTATACAAATATCATAGATGGCCCAAACATCAGTTACAATAACTTAGGATGAGGACTGCATTAATGAAGTACAAATTATGTTAACAAATATTATATTATTTGTGTCTACGGAGTATAGATGTGAAACGAAAGCATGTTGGTTAACTTAATGAGCACAAGTATTTGTATGTAATTAAGAGTATTGTTTAATTCTAATCATTTTACTCAAAAGTTGTTATTCTGATAACTCTTAATTCAAACTTTTCTACAAAAAACATTTTATTGGGGAGAGGGGAATAAAAAACTTCCTTATAGATTGACCTTGGATATACTTTGAGTTCTTGTGTGATACTATTTTAATCGGCGGCCTCCTTTTAAATCATTGCTTTCTTTTCATATAGCTTCTATTCACTATTTATCTCTTTCTTACGGTTATGCCCTTTCGGCAAAAGATCCTTTGTGCTAGCCACATTTCAATTTACTCATTTCAATCCATTACGAAAGTAAAACTGTGAAAATGAAAGCAAATAAAAGATGAGTGAGAAGGGGTGGTGAGGGGAACTATTGTTAAGTACAACACCATGAAATGAAGAGGCGTTGATTTCACCTGGAGGCAAAATGAACAAGGGGAAAGGGATGTTTTGGTAAGCTTCAGGATTGAACCGAGGATCATGACGGATATAAGATTACACTCTGTTGCGATGAAATCTAGACCTTCAGGGAAACATCAAAAAGTTATGAACGATTTTTCCATAGTCAAATAAAATTGGACCTTGAGTCCTCACTCTTGCGATTAATATAGTGATAGTAGCCAATTTTCACAGGAAGGACCCTTTATAAAATACAAACATATGTATACCTCCTAGGTCAACATTGATCATAATACTTTACCGTGATACTAGTGTTGTTTAATTAATTTTTGTGATGTTCAGTGTATTGACTGGTAAACCCAATGGTAAGAGACCATTAGATAGACCTAGACGCAGATGGGAGGATAACATTAGAATGTGCCTGAAAGAGATATGATGTAAATAAATTGAGTGGATAGAACTGTTTCAGGCTAGGGATAGGGTGTAATGGGGTGGACTGGATATAGCTAGCTCAGGCTGAGGATAGGGTGTAGTGAGGTGGACTGGATATAACTAGCTCAGGATAGGGGTAAAGTGTAATGAGGTGGACTGGATCTAAATAACTCAAGATACGGATAGGTGGCGTAATTTTGTAAGTGTGGCAATGAACTTTCAAGTTCCTAATGTCATAGAATAGAATAAAATATCTACAGTACCTATCATATGTGTGACCTGCAGATTACAAGACCTGACCAAATGAATAGAGAAGAGTAGATCTAGTAAATTTTATAAATGTCAGATAAACTTAGATAGGGTTCCCTCGATGCGACTACGACTCGTGACCCTGCTACCAGTGACCAAACTGGATTCAGTAGTTATGCGACCAATTCCTTCGAGGTGATTGTGACTGGCAACCAAAGTGCGCTTACCCGCGTCTCAACAACGCCTCGGGAGTAATCTGGTCGTAGTCGCACCTCATTCTTTATTAGAAACCTGTGTATAAGCATAGGCAAGAAAATTTTATCGGTAAGTTGACTGTACATGGTACTTGCTTTTTATTGGGTTTACTTTCGTAGCTGTTAGTCATCATTGCCATTACGGTATCATCAGCTTCATTATTTTCTTCCGTCGAAAGGTATGTAAGGATTAATTGGTTCCTATTACTTAGTATAATAGATCAGTCTATCAATAGATCAGGAAAATGAAAGAAAACACAATAAAAATTTCTGAAAACTGAGTAATGATTTGCACTATACAAAAAAAGTCACCTTTAGGAAAACATCCTATCCAGCGACTGCGACTCACCACCACAGTCGCGAGTCACGGTCGCATAGAGGTAGCTCTCTACCTAAGTATCCAAGGAGGGCGACCATATCAAGTGGTTGTTATTTATTTTATTAGCGTGGTATTTAACGTCCACGTTCTCAACAAACAGATTATATCAGCAACCAACTAAATTAATCCAAGGCAGTATGCCTAGACCTACACACCCTTCCCTGGCTCATATATGTTTACTAATTAGATAGCGGGAAGAACTCATTTGTTAAAAGTAGCCTATATTCACCAGAATCACATGAAATCGAACCAAGGCCTCATAATCTTTTTGATCAGCTAATGAAGCCACACTAGCCATGGTGATTAACATTGATTAAATAATTTAATGTGGGATTAAATTGATGAACACCCCACATCGGTGGACATTCGGAATAAAGGTCAGGCTGATTTAATCAAGGTTACCGTTAACTGGAAGTTTGAGGTTCAAATCGTGCAAGGGTTTACTCAGGGTATTTTTTCCTAAATAGTTTAAATACTCACGCTACGAAAATACAGGTGCTTTTTCTTGAAATTCTACCTTTCTCATCCTTACCTCATTAGCGTGGCAAAAAAAAACCATATATACTGGATGATTACTTTCCAGTTTTTATAGAAAAGGCATTTTAGAAAATACATAACTATTTTACTGCCAATAATGTTAAAATTATAATAGATTATTGAAATTATGGTATAATTATATCAAGTGTGACAATTGCAGATAATATGACTTGACGTATGCTCACGTGGAAGTAGATCTTATAACTTTTCTATAATAATATTTAGCACCGCGTCTTACTACCCATTCGGGTTATACACTTTAAGTACTAATTACTCTAATGAATTAAGAATTGGGAAGGTTGAATTAGAGGAAGTGATCCCGCATTTGCGTAGAGAAAGAGTGGAAAACCATTTAGGAAAAACCACCCCCAGTTCACCCGACCGAGATTCGAACCTCGATCTCCCCGTCCTCAGCAGTCGAGCTCAACACGACTAGCGCGTTAGCCAACTACGCCACCGAGGCGGGTCTTATAACTTTTCAAACTGTCAAACGAGGTCGTTCCTATAAAAATTGAACTAATAAAAATGTCACCATGGTGGTAGAGAAAAAAATTAAAAATTGAAAGGTCTAGACATAATAAGAACACAAGGTACACCACGTGGACAGAATGCTCACAGTCTGTTTTTAAAAGGGTTTTACAAGCATTCAGTTGGGGACTATAAGGATGGTTTGGGAGACAGAGAGGGAGAAAGGGAAGGAGTAGAAAAAAAAAGTTTAATTTCACAGCTCGTAGGTTCTTTGGCCTGTATTTCAATTCGGGACTGCTCAACATCAACAGATTTCAACAACAACATTTCACGGCGCGCACATATCAAGGATAGCTCAATCTTTTCCACTGGATTTCTGGACTGGCTTTTTTTCACATAGCCGCACAAGTTTGATAGCACTCATTTGACAGTTTATGTTTTAAATAGTTTTAGAATCTTCAAATTAGTGTTGTGTGAAGCTTTGAAATATCGAGGTCTAAGGTAAAATATTTTTTGATTCAGCTTCGACTCCTACAATAACCTTCACATCTTTGAAACATTTTTAAATTGGGTTTGAAGGGAACGCAAGTTAAGGAAAAAGTTAATGCAGTTTTTATAACAAAACATGTTTGGCCAAAATAAATAAAGTATTGGCTCTGTACAAACATAGAATTTAATTTTCTACATATGGTGACCCCAAAATTTCTGAGTGTTCTTAAATTTAATGATAGCTTTTCCTCTTAATTTAAAAACTTTGTTAAATAAAATTACACCATGGTCATGAAATATTCAAGAAATGTTGATATCTCCATGAGAAGAAAATTAAACTTTTATGTTTGTACTGGAGCAATATTTTATTGATTATGGCCCAAAAATAGGTTTTGACATAAAAACTGCAAAAAAACTGGCCTTTTCTCGCGTCCCCTTCCATACCACCTTAAGGTCAAGTTATTTCTACGTGACAGAGTGGCTGTAATTTGTGATACATGTGCACGGGAGTATTATAGGTTGCCTTGCCTTAACTTTCATCTAGATTAAGAAAGTCCCGACTGGCATTTGCAAAATTCAAATGCTAGACAAGTGTGCGGTCTCACTTATTTCTTATATTGATTCGTTAATAAACGTTTTTGGACGTAGAAAACTATTAAATTCAATCTCTTAAGACATTACTTGAATTCTATTCCCCCACGGATTGGTCTTAAAGTTACCTATCTGTAGGTAGGTTGTCTTACGATTGGCCGCGGTGGTGACGTGAGATATATACGAGTCGATGACGTAGAGAGGTTCGTCCTGTGTCCCAAGGAGTCAGTGGTGAGGGGTTCCCAGTCTTCTGACAATCCCCGACAAACAATGTCGCGTCGGGGTCTCTCCCTCGTGGGCCCCGTGTGACCAATCTCGCTGACACCACAATTAACGGAAGTCCGCTCTTTAACGACGGAACGTGAAGAGAGCCGTATGTCCATTATGAAGGATTGAAACCAATATTAAAATTAAGGATATATATGCGGTTAGCTTCCCTGATTAAGCTGGGCGGCAAGAGAGCTTTTATTTCAATTCTCACCTCTTGCTAATGATGGATAAGTTAAAACAAATATATATATATATATATATATATTTGCACATCTAATTTATATATAGGACATTATTGGATTAACATTACCCCAATCTAGAATCATCCCAACAACAAGACAGATATTCTAAATTTATTATTTGTCAGAAAGAAAGATATACAACTCCAGGGTAGATCGTGATCAAATCTTGAATTCATATTCAAATACTTCCAGTACAGAAGTGAAAAAATAATATGTTAAATCCTGAAGGGACGCCAGAGGTCACGCGACTATTTAACGAACATCTACGGGTGGTCGAATTTCATTAAATATACCCAAAGGAATTAACTAATACACACAAAAAAAAATTAAATAAATACCAGCTTAAGCTTACAATGGAGATTGCAGGTATAGTAGGGTTTTGGTAAGAAGGATCTTGTTAGAAAAAGAAAGCCTGTATTTGTTTTATGGTCAATATTGATCTAACTGTATTATATTATTAATGTTATTATATGGAGGTTGATAATATCTATCAAATTGACAGCTGTAGATCACATGAATGGCCGTATGGATACGTGAAAATATATTTATTATCGTTCTTATCTGCCAGATAAGGTCCTTCTTATGAAATTGGAATACATGTGCAATTGCACTACTTTATGGGTGAGATCCATCTCCTGAGTAATAGCTATCAGCATCTCTAATTATCTGAGCAGGGCTTTGGAACATGTGTGGTACGCTCTTGGGTCTATCACTTTGATCCTAAGCTTTTAGATGAGAGTTTTGTCGTAAAAAGACTGAATAAGCTTCCGGAAGTAGCTCTTGATTCAATGAATCTCCAAGTCTCAGTATAGAATCTTATTAGAGCCATTCATGATAATTCTAAGGCACCAGTTCTAAAATACCTGCATATTTTTATTAGTTTATTTATACTTTTACACATTTCAGCCCATGGCTGGTCTTCCAATTTGAGAGTTACCTATGCTAATGTTATCATAGTTTTGTATAAACATTTGATGGTAATTTTTTTAAAATTTTTGTTGTCAAACAGCCTTTTTCTGAAAATATTAACTGTTTTTAAAGCTTTAGATTATGATGTTTTAGCATTCCAAACCTTAGCCACTTGAAAGGTAAATGATTTTTAAAAGTTTTTTTGTTCTATTTTTGGGTACTTGTAGAGAAGCTCAATCTCTTGTTTTATATATTTTATGCATGTAAAATATGTTCGTTACTTCTTAGTATAGATAGAACGGTCATTTGATTCTTTAATCTTATAAAACCGTGAAATAAAACTCAAAAGACGTCGGTTTTCCATATTGAGCTAATTTAAGTGTCTTTTTTGGTAATATCTAATGTGATCATATTTTCTTACCTTATAAATAAATATTATACATGACCTTTGGATTTTTTGGATATTCTGATCATGTGTGAGTCCTCCATGCAGCCCAACGCTGGATAAGCAAGCATAGTAAAGGATAGGTCTGAACAACTGCCTGTACTGTCAAACCATTCTTCCGTGACAGGGTTTTGTTCGATGTCCAGGCTTTTCCTTGCCTTGAGTCTGTCGGCCAAGTGTAGTCGTAAGGTTAGAATAACGCAGTGGCTCTCAACCTTTTATTTTTGTTTACGGCACACTTTTACTGGTTGTGATTACTTGCGGCACATTTAGTGTGCAAGTTGGTAATACTATGGGAGACTCAAGAATAAGCATGCGAAGAGACTTCTATCAGTTTAACAGGAAATTAGTGTGTGACCTTTATTTGACCACATATTGAACTTTAGTGTTAGAAACGTCAATGTTTCATTCAACTCTTTGATTGTAAGCCATTACATCACTGGGAAGTAAATAAATTAAAGTTTTGGAATATATTTTTTTCTTATTTCTTTTTAAAAATTATAATTGAATTAAACTACTTTAAACATTATTTTAATCAAAAATTACATAACGTAACTACAATCACGGTACACCCTTTGAGAACCACTGGACTACCTAATAAGTTTTCAGTCAAAGTAGGAATTATCGTCCGAGCAAAAGCTTCATACCTGGTTCAGTTACTCAAGATTCCCCATCCTGCAAAAAAAGTTGTAAGCTATAAGCATTCCAAACATATAATTAATACATGCGTGATTTTAATTATAGCAACTTTATAAATTTGGGCATAGGCATATTTTGATAGACTGTTGGGCTATATTTTGAAAAATATGTCCTCAAAAATGGCTTAGAACATTGGCGAATCAGCTTAGCAAACTGAATACAATCTTCCTGGATAGGACAATCAAAAACACTTATGCGTTCATCCTTAGGCATTAGGTTCACTTTACCTGTTCGCGAGATATATTTTTCGATATTAAAAAAATAATCTCCATCATGTTTCTTCCAAAGTGTCTTCGAACTGTCATGTTTTCTAGTTTGTAACCACAATCCCATATTTTAGTAACCTGTGTGGGTGACTAAAATTAGCAAATAATGTGTTATTTGAAGACTCGAAAGAATTTCAATTTATACTTAGCTTTCAAATCAATTGAAAATATTTTTTTCTTGGGAACGTGACCTTATTTAGAGCTGAGATAAGGTCCATTTCGTTGATATTTGAGCCCGACATTGATTGTGTTGTGAGTTACGACCGTGAAAATGTGAACTTGAGGACAAGAAGTCTTGATATTGTTTAGCGTTGACAGCACAATTAAGGGAAGTAGCTCGATTGTCACACATAGCTTTACAACACTCAATATTCGACTAGGTATATTTACGATGACTAATGGAATTCACTGCAAGAGAAAGATAATAAAATATTCTACCTATCTTAAATACAAATGTTAAATCAATTGTTTCTTGGAACAAATTATTTATGCACAAGCTACTATCGTAGACCCAGTATGTTTTTCAATTGTTTTACATAAACCTCTCACAAACGGCGTTATAGCGCTTGAGACTTCCTGTTCATAATGGATTTAGAATATCTCGCATTCGGCCTGGAAGGTACGTTTAGAAATTCATTTTCGAATTCCTTTAATTCTCTCAATGCTGTTGGCCATCGCTTAATATTGACTCCATATCACAAACAGTTAGTATTATAAAGAATTAACATAATATTGCCAAAGAATAATGCCTTAGCGTTTAAGGACGTTGTTTACATGTGATGTCCTGGCAAACCAAAATAGGCTTTCCCATGTTAATGAATTTACGTTTTACTCAGCGAGTTTTAAGGATGTAATGTAGAAACAAAAGCTACAAATCCTTAAATAATTCTAAAAATAGTCCTACATTGTCATAAAATTATTATTTTAATCTTGAAGAAATTTTTTATAAACGTATTTAATTTTAAACTTAACTACAACTTAGTCTATTTGGCATAGTCATGAAAATGGCCACTAGGAGTCTCCCTGACAGTATGTAGATAAAAAAAAGCCGGTGTATACGTATGTCTATCTAGAATAGGAAAGAAAATGGTAATTTAAAAAAGGCAAGTCAATGTTTTCAGGGCGAAAATGTATTGTGACTGTGTAAACTCGTCAGAGGACTAGGGGAAATGCTATCCCTTATCAGTAAATAATTGAGAAGATGGGGAATGACAGGCCTCCACCGTGGTTTGGATTCCACGTTAAACTGTAGGTCCTCCATTTCATCTCACATTCACCCTCCCATTACAAATTAGCGTAAGTGCGTAAAATCCGAACTGGTAGTAAGACGCGGTGATAATAATAATAATAATAATAATAAGTAAATAAACAATAGTTATCACAGGGAGAATTGATCTTTTTATTCTTTTTATTTCCATTTCGTATATTTGTGAATGAGTTTAATAGTGCTTGGAGAGCTAAGGTGCGTCAAGCTAAGATGCAACTCACTTCGCAAAATAGTTTCGGAATCTCCAAGTAAGCAACCTCCTTAAGATTAAATAAAAAAACACGTTCGCTGAATATAGAGATATATAATCTGCTTGAGTAGTGAAATAATTCACATAAACGCAGAAATGTATATTGACCCATGATGGTTTGCACAAAAACTATAGTAAGATGATGGTAGGAAGGACCGTATCTGAGAGTTACAATAGTTACAAAAACGACTCTCATATATTCATACGTCAAATCGTGAGATCTAATACAGCTGTCACTGTTATTAAATAAAATTAATAACAAACAGTATTTTTTTGTAAATAGATTTACTTTTATTTAATTATTGGTGATTATTTACGCACATTTAAAACTTCTTACCCGCCTCGGTGGCGTAGTTGGCTAACGTGCTAGTCGTGATGAGCTCGACTGCTGAGGACGGGGAGCTTGAGGTTCGAATCTCGGTCGGGTGAACTGGAGGGGGGGGGGGTTGTCCTAAATGGTTTTCCACTCTCCTTCCACGCAAATGCGGGTTCACTTCCTCTAATTTAACCTTCCCAATTCCTAATCCATTAGCGTAATTAGAACTTAAAGCGTATAACCCGAACGGTTAGCAAGACGCGGTGATAAATAATAATAATAATAATAATAATAATTAAAACTTCTTAATATTATGTGTAGCTTATTGCAGCCTGTTTCAAAATCCACCAAAAATAACAAACCCCAATATACTTTATTAACTAACATATTATACCTTTTAGCAGAAAGTAACAAAACCAGGGATACATTTTCAGCTTTATCTGGAATGAAACCAGGAAACTCCTAGGTGAGTTATGTCAGTCATGCTGCCCACCAGTCTAAAAGGCCTGTAACTATTGTTATAACTAATTTAACGGAACTGGAGAATCGACAGAACCTGCTAAGCGGTCATTTTCTCAACTACTTTAGGGACGGATGTTTAAACATCCTTTAGTTCGTGAGCGGTCGCGGTTCATTGGTATTCAATTCAACCAAAAACACGATCCAGATTGGCTTCGACGGCTTATAAATTAATCATCAAAATTCTGAAAAACTGTTAGACACGCAACGTCTTTCTTGTCTCTAACCAAAATTTGAAAAGTTTCAACATCATAAAATGTAATGTACAAAACACTTATTTTATAGACACTTCGTATTGGTTTTATACTTTTATAATTATTGTTGTACTGTACATGATTCAATGTATATATTTTGACATGGGGCATTCAAGTATTACTTAAGCAAAGTGGAGGGGGCGGGGGGTGGGAATTCAGACCCATGCTTACGTAATACGGAGAGATGGACAAGAATGGCACAGTGACCCAGCACCCCCCCCCCTCCCCCAAATAGACAAAACATAATTAAAAATGTTGAGATGTGGATTCAATGACCTTGGTCATAAGATCTAACTTAGTTCAGAGTATCAAATAGCCGAAGCTATTATTTATGCTTTTTAGTGAGGAATTTCCCACCTAGCTATCATATTCTTAAAATTGAAAAAGGGCACCTGGACACGGGAATCGAACGTGGTACCTCTGAGTTAGTACGTATCCCGTGCTCAATTATGTATATCTTATTATATAATTTTACAAGCTCATTTATGGTAATTTAGATTACGAAAAAACAGCTAAACAGATTTAGAAAAAAAACTTTTTTTAAGGATATGGGCCAAGGATGTTGGCGAAAATAATAGCTTCCGTATAAAACCCAATTTTCCAAACGAGTTTACAGTTTTCTGCCAGAGGCCTACTCGCAGTGGCTTATCTAATCATTTCTTGTTTACATCACCTTGATTTGTGAATGCTATATCAGTGAATGATATATTTATATATATTTAAAAATAATAACAATGCAATTTCCTAAGTTTTATAGTTCTACAAATAGCTATAGAGCTGATAAAGGTAACGTTTTAGACTTTTCATTATGGAGTGAGGGGGGACACATATACGTTTTTCTTGAAACTAAACAACCAAAGCTCAAACTATATAGAAAGTTGATAGTCTTTGCCGAGTAAACCTTTAAAAATAAAATCTATGCAGTTCTCATCATATAGAAATTTTTACCCATTAAAAGTTTTGAATACATTTTAGTGAGATAATTTTTAGCCATCACTGCAACGATCCACTATTTATAATTATTCATGAACATAGAAAACTAAACCATTTTCATTTCAGCTTAACTAAGATAAAGGTCAATAGACGTATACACTGTTATTTGCTATGCCAAGCATGTCCTAAATATTAACTTTACACAAAAGTATTGTAAATATTTTCCAAAAAAAATTGTAATTGAATTTGAAATCAATAAGCTACCCTTAATTTAAAAGTTTGTTATGCTCTGGTTTTATGGGCTACGCCGTTGGACGCCAATTGAAGAGATTACCGTTTAATTAGCTGATAATTGCCCCGTGATCGAGCAACAATTAAATCGGTACGGTGTTTTGACGATATAGTTGGTATTTATAGCCCCGTGATCGAGAGCCAATTTTTACGACACGGAATTATTATGCCCTACGATTGGGAGCCAATGAAGCGGTACTGTATTTTGATGATATAATTTGTATTTATAGCCCCGTGATCGAGCGCCAATTGAAGAGTTTACTGAATAATTACACAATTGTAACGATTGATCCTATTTATTTATTCAATTATCACTATTTGTAATGGTCGGAAAAGTGATCATGTCGCTTAGCGTAACAATTTAGGGAGGCGGCTGATAACACGATTGTAGGAATCGTGGACAGGAGTTGCAGTCCGAGTACATCAAGGACTGGTCTCCTAGTGCCGTTCAATTGTACCATCCTTCGTATATATCTATTACTCACGGAAGCTTATAGAAGCTTGTTTCTAGAAAATAAAATAAAATATAAAAAAACATCTGGATAGAAGTAGAATGTCTGAGAACAGGAAAATGACTCAAATTACCTTTTAAAAATGCATATAGATCTTTCTAGAAGAGGAAGTTATTATTTTAAAGATTTTTATTAAATTGTCATACTGACTCTACTGGTGCACTCTGACGTCATTTACTGTGGCTTTTGTGCCTTCTTAGAAGAAGAAGTGGTTTAAGCGTCACGTAATAGGTTGTATTATTTAAATAAAATAAAATATGTTTATAAAATTAGGACGAGATTATTGTCAATGCTCTCACATATTCTTTAAGGGCAAATCAGGTACATTACAAGTTACAATGAAAAATAAATAAAAATGTCCTGAGGTATAGCCACTTAACATCTAAATATAAATTATTATTATTAGCACCGCGTCTTACTACCCGTTCGGGTTATACGCACTTACGCTAATGTGTAATGGTAGGGTGATTGTGAGATAAAATGGAGAACCTACAGTTTAACGTGGAATCCAAACCACGGTGGAGGCCTGGCACTCCCCACATTCACAAGATGTCTTGTCAGAGGTGAAGGAAGGGTTTGATAATCAGATAAATCTATCCCGGGACCGAGGGTTGAACCCCGGCCACCTAATATAAAGTTTGATCAAAATCCATTAAACCATTTTGGATCCGTCCCCAGATACAGACAGATGTGCAGATATACAGATTGACATAGGATTAGATAAAATTATAAATTCCACTTTTTTTAATTCGGGGACAAGCAAAAAGTCCAGATACGTCATAATCTTGAGATAAAAATGATCACTATTTCAATACAATCTCTGTGTGAGAGAGTAAAAAGATAATTTTAGCTATTGATAAAAGGATGAGTAGTATCAATATTATATATATACATTCGTATATAAATATATATATATATATGTACTCGTGTATATATATATACTTATATACTCGTATATAAATATATATATACTCGTATATAAATCAGTGGTATCAATATTTTATATAAGCCTGTATATCTTATTACATATATACATATATATATCTTATATATATACCTTTATATATAGGTATATATATACCTATATATAAATAATTTAGTTCTATATAATAGATATTATGTTTTTTGGAAAGAATAATCATTTTTACAAAACATAAACTAGATTAATTTACTTTTATCAAATCATTTCTCATACATTTCTCAAAACCTTAAGCAAAATTAGAGTTCTTAGTTAGTTTTTCTGAAAATAGCACTGATTGTTACGTGGGCAAAGGCATCCATTTATTCTGGTCTGGTTTGTTGGGTTTCAAATCCTGACTGAGTATAGTGAGGGTGTTTATTTTCTTAAATGGTTAAACATACCCCATTCACGCACATACGGGCACAAATCTTCTAAAATTATAGCTTACTCATCTTTAATCCTAAAGCGTAAATATGCGGATAGCCTGGATGGGTAGAAACTAAATTTTCTTAAAGATAGACTAACAATAACTGTTACTAATATATTTCCGGCACCTCAGTGTTTTCTTGGTTGTATGCGGGAACATGACTCTCAGACTAAAATAAAGCCGTTTAGAAAACATTCGACACCAATTTGTTTTTTCCCTATTACTAAATATGTTGCTTCCCTCCAATCCAGTTCACATATGCAGCATCTTAAGCCAATCAATATACTGGGGGGTGTATTGAAAATGTGTTTTAAACCAAGTAAAGGGATTTATCCCTTATCTTTCTTTTGTTACTAGATTTTAGGGGAGTCCCTTAACCCTTCTGGGTGATTAAATCCTTTGTAAAGTTTTTTTCTAATGCCCTACAATAACACAGTAAAACAGCTGTGTCCTAAGTAAACATTAGAAAATAAGCCTTTCAGTGTCGGTTTATGTTACCTTAAAAGGTTTAAATTTACAATTTGATGAAAGTCGGTTAGGTTAGTAGGATTAACAATAATTTTGTTTGAAAAGGTATATATTATATCCGTAGTGGGGGAAACAAGACAAAGACTTGGTTTTTATAAGATACATTTTTATAGTATATGATTATATTTAACGTCGTTTATAGGATTTCAAATTAATTTTTACTTTAAATAATATTTTTTGCATTAATTAAATAAAAGACAACATTTGTCACAAAGTTATTCGAATACTAGAAGGGTGGATTGATAAAGATATTAAATTATGACCTACATATCAAAGTTTTTTATAAAACATAAGATCAAATTATCTTGATTTATTAATCACGTTTGAGGATGAGGGAAATTAATCTACATACATTTTATGTTTTGAGCGTTCAGTGACTGCCATTGTCAAGAAAGCTAAGGCAATATGTTTAAGTCATTTACTCACCACCTTTGGGGAATTTGTTTAGAATCCTGATAAGTGCCGTTAAAGAAGGTTTTATGTGATGGAGGAAAAGGTGGTGTACGTGTAGGATTGCCAATCATCTGGAAAATAAGGAAAACAGAATTTTTATTGTGTGTGGGAAAAATAGGGGGAAAATAGGGAATTTCGCAAAAGACTTATAAAATACTTAAATATTTGGGACTTTAGAACATTCAACCGAATTTAAATTATAGGCCTTTGTATAGAAAGAATAGTTAGCGAAAGAAACAGCTCATCACGCTGATTTGAACGCATGTATTATCTCTACCCCCATCAGAAGCATGGGGTTTCATGATGACTGCATACATTTCTCCATCAAGTTTACATACCGGTCTTAAAACAATAAGCTATAACATGACTTCCCAAAATAGTTATTCATTCTCCTTCCACGCAAAATTGGGTACACTTCTTCTAAATTCAACACTTCTCATCACTAACTCATTAGAGTAATTAGTACATATGCGTGTAGCCTGAGCCGGTATTAAGACGTGGTGCTAATACAAGAAAAAAAAAAGTATATGTGCCATAGTGAACGTGGATACTATCTATCAGAAACAATATACATCTAATTCAAGGAAGCATAATGACAAATATAAATTCTAATAAGTTAAAAAACGTTATCCTTGGAGAGTTTGGTGAACCACGTGGAAATAAACATACTCAATACATAAGGTTGGAAATAGAGGTCAGGCCTGGATATTCTTTGTTTATAAGTCTTTCAAGTTGAGAAAGCACTAGTCTTGATTTTCGATATCGACTTTTTTTAATTGATATATTTGATCCTTGTAGGCCCGATAAAAGTTAATATTTATTTTTAATATAAATATATTTCTGGCTGATAAGGTTGAGTGTCAATTTTTAGATCTAATGTTTAAGATTAATATAGTTTGTAAGGCAAGCTTTTTATACGTCATCATCTTTCAAATATTTATATAAAGAAAATGGTCCAGCCCAAGTCTACACGTATCTTCAATCGTTTAACCCAAATCAAAAGAAAATATGAACTGGACAAGTAAAAGTGGTAATTACGTGATGCAAATGCTGCAAGGGTAAACATGACTTGTTTAAACTTTACCTGCGAATTTGTTCTCACTCAGTAGAACACACAGGTATACACAGGAATGTATTCCCATGTGAGTTATGTAAAGAAGAGCCTAGGGCCAAGTGATCAAATTGGAACCGATCTGGAAAGAACACATCGTAGGTACAGTTTTAATAAGTTCTGCTCAGCTTAGAAGCATTCGACAAAGAAAATTGGACACACTGGCATTCATTTGGTGGGAGTATAAAAACTAAATTAAATTTGAAAAACACGCTAATTGCCTATTTTTAGCACCACATCTTAAAACTACCCATGCTGTCATGCGTATAATTTATGTAATTATTTAATTCAATTTAGAACCGCGTCTTACTACCCGTTCGGGCTATACGCTTAAGTACTAATTATGATAATGGACTAGGAGTTGGGGAGGTTGAATATATAGGAGGTAAACGCACATATGCGGGGAGGGATGATGTAAAACCATTTTTAAAAAACCACCCCAATTCACCAGAGTGAGATTCGAACATCGATCTCCCCATCCTCGGGAGTTTAGCTCAACACGAAACTTGACCGTTAGCTAACTACGCCACTAAGGCGGGTCGTATGTGTACTAAGTATATGTACTAATTACGATAATATATGACCAATTATGAAGGTAGAATATAGAGAAAGTGTACCCACATTTGTGTATAGGGAGAATGGAAAATCATTCATAAAACCCACCCTCAGTTCACCCAACCGGGATTTGAACTATGATTTCCCCGTCATTGGAAGTCTAGTCTATTTCGAGGGGGACGCCTAAGACCAATAGACCATCGAAGTGGATCTGTAGGGATTAAACGCCATCTTGTCCAATGCAGGGAGGGCTAGACCAAGCCCACTAACCATGCAAATGGTGCTTGTCTGTTTGAATTGTTTGATGCCAATGTGGTGTCAACCTAGCGACCAAATGAGAGTAGCAACAATATTTATCCACAAGCTTGACAAACCGCAATCCACGTCTTAGCACTCGTCCGGGATACCCGCATAGTTAAATTAATGACCCTGGGAGATATTTAGAAGATGTCCCCCTGAATTTGTGTGTAGGTACCGTAGCAAAATATTTAGGAAAAAAAGAAAACACGTTAAGACACCTGGTCAAGACATGAATCCCAACCAGACCACCACCGGCAAACCTGACAAGACGATACTGATACCTTAGTCCTCATTCCTACTATTACGGGATGAAATGAAATAGATTCAAACTAACAAATTATTCAATTAAATTGATATATTTGTCAACCCTACGAAAATGTTCGCAAAAATAATTCACTGTAAAATTTATCTCATTATTATAAAATATTTTTATATATTTATACTTTATAATAATTTTATTTTTACTTTATCAATTACAATAAAATTGGTTATTGATGAACTAATCTATTTAATCTAAGGCATTGTATTGAGGAAGGTTAGTCATAAAGAAATCCATCACCAGTTGCTTGATAAATAGTGCTGTTTATAGTATCTTCCTCAGTTCTTGCAGATATATAGTAAATGTTGGCTATGTTTTATTTCTTTAAAATACAACAATAATTCTCGAATTAAAATCGTAATGCATTGATCATGGTTTAAATGTATTTACATGAAAAGTTCTGAAGATTACAAAAAATCAATTACATTTAGAATCTGACGTAATTTAACAGATACTTTTTTTTCGCATATTTTTTCTACCCTCTCCTATTTTGTATTACTTATCCTCATTGATTCCTTTACTAGGACACTATTAGCTGTGTAGCTTTTTTTTTATTTAAAAAAAGTAATTTAACGAGTAACCTTTATATATATATATATACTTCCGTTAACATTTTCTGTTTTATTTTTGCCCGCCTCAACCCTACCGCCTCTGAACTTGTTTGTATTCATGATGTCAAGAGTGCCTGTTCATTTGACCCCTACTCATCCCCTTATTCCGTGCTGTTACCGAGTGAAAATTGGAATAGGGGGGCAGGGGGGAAGAGAAGGAGGTTTGGTTGCGGACGTGAAGGGTGGGGTTAACGTAGAGTGTCGCTCTTTACGGCGTCAGCTTAGCACTCGAGGGCGGCGCCGCGGTGACAATCCTAATAAATCGACGTTCAGTCTATGCCCCACCCATAGACCACCTCCTCTAACCCCTTCATCCACCCTACGGGCCCTTCTCTCGCTCTCTCTCTTTCTTGCTGCCAAGCAAAACGGCGCTCTCGACACCAATTTCATACGTCAACGGGAGTAACGCGCGCGCTTCTATTTTCCACACGATTGACTCAGAATAAACAGCGGAGAGGAAGGTTGAGGAGGGTAGGGAGTATCTCCTACCCGCTTGTCCGAAAGCGATGGAACTTTACAGTACACCCACCCACAAAATAAACTGTACCACGTTTTAACTGGAGGGGGTGGGGGCATTCTTTGACTTGAATACTAGGGTCTACCATAATTTCTATAAACTGATAATGGTATATTTTCTAAGAATTCACTATTTTCATCTTGTGTCATTGAATTGGAATAAATCTGTTTCGGAGGCCGCATGATTTAACGCGCTATTCTTGTGTTAGACTAGAAAACCGAAGACAGGGATATTGGGGTGTGCTCCCGGTTGCGTAAGATAGTAAGACACAGAGCTAAAATAAACAAATAAAACATGCTGTATAAGCATTTGAGGCACAACAAGTTGGGTTGTCATATAAATCAATATAAATAAAATAAATTTGTGTTTATCAACCCCAGGATCAAAATCCGTATCATTGGCTAAACCGTATATGATTTTAGGTTCATATTGACCTTGTATGACATAGACATGAAGTTCAGAGTTCGAGTCTAGGTAGGATGCACTTTGGAGTGGTTTCTCCACATGTGGTTTTCCTAAGCTTCTTTCACGCTAATCCATGTGAATTTAATTTTAGCTAGCTTTATCATTCTTACCCCTAAAAATAGTTAATAAATATTATTGGTGCTAAACAAAATAAAAAAATACACTATTTAGATATCTTTAATTTGTTATTGATAACACCACGTCTTACTGCTCGTT
The DNA here is from genome assembly GCA_902151425.1 of Timema shepardi. Classification (NCBI taxonomy): domain Eukaryota; kingdom Metazoa; phylum Arthropoda; class Insecta; order Phasmatodea; family Timematidae; genus Timema; species Timema shepardi. The sequence goes on from CABFVX010000403.1 coordinate 74,644, forward strand.
TGGGTTATATAACTATTTACTAATTACACTATTGTTAGGAATTAGTAATGTTTAATTTAGAGGAATTGTGCCCGAATTTACGTGGAAGGAAAGGGGAAAACCGTTTAGGAAAAATCACCATTAGTGCACCAAACTTTGATCGAAACCAGGTCTTCGATTTCGGCAGTTAGGTATATTGCGAGAGTAGCTCCTTAGACCATGTGGCCACAAAAGTGGGTGATATAGCTCATTATTCTACAATGGTTTATTTTATATGAATTGTTAATGAAACTTCTGCAAAAAAATAAGTTTATATTTCTGTTTTCAAACCAACTAATTTTATAATATTACATTTTACAGATCAAGTTAACCCTGGGACAAATCTAAACCTAAGGAGTTTGACACATGTAAAGCTGGTGGCTCTATAAAGTTTATTACACATTATAATGTAAAGATATTACATCATTCTTCAGAAAAAAATATCTAAAAATAAAACATACATTGGTACAGTACTGCCAATTTGACGAGCGTGTGCTACCCTAACACGAATCTTCCTTACTTCTTTAGAAATTATAAATGTTTCTCGTGCACCACTCTATCACCCCAACTCTTCTCTCTTTAACATCAAAAAAGAGACACTTGACGGAAATCAAAAAGTATACGAAACTTCTCATAAAAAATAATAACAAATGGTTAAAAGTAAAGGAAGACTTGTGTCAAATGTCAAGTTTGTCATTTGATTGAATAAATATATATTTTTTTCCTATCCATCTTTTGCAGGATGGGTTGAACCCTCAATTCTACCTCTTTCTCTCTACGCCCCCCTTAAAAAAAAGTGTGGAAGAGGAGTGACAAATAAAATTAACTTTCTAATAAAAACGACGATGGGCGTTCATTTGAAGTGATGTTATAAAAAGACGCCCGAGATTCCAGAGGTGCAATGGGGTTTGAAAATAGAACGCGATTCTGTTGTTCGAGGACAATGCTGCTAAAGGACGTAAAAGAGTGAAAGGGGAGTGTCTGAAGGGTGGAGGGAAAAAAAAAGATATATTTTCTGGACCTTCTTTCTTTCTTACTTTTTTTTTGCCCCAATTTATTCAATGGTTAGGAAGTGCCAAAGTTTAATAGACAAAAGAGATTGAAGGAAACAAGGATGGTATGTGATGATTTTTTTAAATATTCCTCTTAACCAAGGTATTGCTTATTTTTTAAATTAAAATTTCGTTCGATTTATAAAGGGAATGGAATTTCTAATATGAGAGTCACTAATATTTGCTAGTTTATTGTTTTTATTTCTTTTATAGAGTGTTTGTAAAGTTACGTTTGAGAAATATGTTTGTAAATTGATTTATTTATTTTATTTTAGTAATTACGTTTAAGGTTTCGAAACATCAAATAATATTTGGAGCATTTACAGCACTTGTTTATTATTGAAGAGTCTCTAGCTCATAGCTTTTGGTTCGGTGAAAAATAGTAGGCTATACAGATCATGAATCATGTCCGAGCTATTTGTATTACGTATTTGATCTAAACTTTTTTGTATCGGCTGATTATTTTGAGTCACGATTTACAAACTAGCTTAACTCCAGGAGATAAAAAGTGCCCAATAAATTCCTAGGCTGCGCAAAGGATCCAGGGAGTTTTGTGTAGTGAAATATATGGGCTCCCTTTCACAAAACATAATTAATGCAAATTATGTCATTTATATTAGTTTAGTATCCAAACCGTACTCATGAAAACAAAAATGCAAAATTTTCCTTTTATTATTATACTTAATTAGCATTATCTTTGCATTTCTAGGCATCTGTAAAAGAACCAGGGTAAGAGATCAATTTAAAAAAACAACTTAAATGTCCATGATCTGTGATTGCAGCAAGGCTTTATCCTTAAATAAATTGAGGTTTGGGTTATCGAGGCCCACTTTTCTTGGATATCTGGGGGTGGACTGTCCCCTTACCCTCTGGGCAGCCTTTGTCTTTTCACCTGGGAAGGAGTCATCCCAATCTCACAAATGATGTCAATTAATAATACTTTGTGACTCTTATCTAAGTAACCGGCCTCAAACAGAGCTGTCCATCCGGATCGTGTAAGGCTGGTTAAAAATTGATATGCTGGAGTTAAAAAGCAGACTTGGTAGATTTGGGGAATGACTTACTTTACATCGTGATACCTAATCCTCTCTTTAAAGGTTTTTAATTCAATATCATTTATTTATGCTAATGTTCCTGCACGTATTGTTACCTTTATTGGGTTATTTTGAGTAATACATAGTCAGCACTGACGCTTGAGCATGGTAAAAAAAAGATCTGTGTTCAGTAGCGATAACATCCACAGAATTAGTTAATCGCTCAAACTGAACCGAGAAGCTAGGAAAAGGTTTATATTCTCTTCCGAGAAGATTGTGTGTAAAGTATATCTTTTTTACTCTTTAATAATCGCACTTTTATATGATTTACTCATTAGTAATACTAATAATACTTTAGGCAAAGTTTTCTGGAGAATTTCAATTGATAGGGTGCGTGAAAGAACTGCGGACAAGATTTGGAGTGTACAATGTGGTTTTATGACATGTAGAGGTTGTACGGACCATATTACTGCATTGCAACAAGTGATTGGGAAATGTATGGCAATAAGAAATAAAGTGTATTGTGCATGGAGTAAGCGTACGATCATGTGAATAGGAATATATTATGGAATGTTCTTAGCGAGTTTGATGTGTATGCATTGATAGTAAATGCATTTATGGCAGTGTGTATGATGGAAATAATGCGCATGGAAATATTGGGCATGGTGTTAGACAAGGTTGTATTATGGATCCATGGTTTTTTATTGTATTCATTGATAAATGTACTAGGGATGCCTGTGAGTACGCAGTTGGTGTACAAATGAGCAATGTGAATGTGAAGGTGCTGCTATCCTCAAACTATGGCGTATTAATGGCTTAGAGTGAAAATAAACTTCAGATTATATTAAATAGTTTGAATTTGGCAACAGGCAGAATGGATTTTCTTATAAATGTCTCCAAAACTAAGATAATGGGTTTGATAAGGACATCAGGAAATGATTGTCAACTTAGTATACATTAAAAATTGTTAAAACCAGTGAATTATTTTGTGTATCTGGGCATACTGTTCTGTAAAAACGGAAGGATCGATGGCTAAATTGACATACGGGCAGATACATCTAGGAACGTAGTTAGATACACGTATGTGGACTATTGCAGATAATTAAGTAGTATCGAAAGGGGCAAAGGTGGCAATATATAAAGGTTTGTGGTCGCCAACATTGTTTTATGGATGTTAAGCGTGGGTATGTCAGGAGAAACACAAGAGCAAGGTGAATGCAATATCTAAAAATGGCATGTGGAAAAACTCGTATGGACAGAGTCGGTAATGAATGGTTGCTGAAGGATCTTGGTATGAAAGGGGATCCAATAGGTCAATGTCAAAATTATAGTATCACATTTTGGAGAAAAAGTAATACGCAGTAAGATGCTTTCATATTAAGGATTTTTTTGTTGAGGAATATTTAAAAAAGTCTGATATAAGTAAAATACACTGAAATAACTTAATCTAAGAAACAAATACATTATTAATTCGGTTTCTCAGGTGGAAAGACTCTTCAATATGACAAAATAATTAAAGCCATTTAAAATAACAGTTCAACATTTTCAAAAAATTTTCATAAGGGAGCCAATATTACAGTAGTTAACTTTAGAAAAACCAACTTATGTTTACATTCTTATTAATCTTGTAAACACTCACTATAGGGTATAACAATTTTGAGAAATATCATTGGTGCTATTTTTGAGCAATTCAACAATTAAAAAAACCGCTTAATTTTAAACCATCCTTAGTTTTATATATACATTCATAAAAAACATAATTAATTGTAGTAAGGAACATTATATATTCTAAATTGATAAAAATAGAATCAATAGAAAGAGCAAAGGTAAGCCAAGAAATTTTTAAGTTGTGAAATGAATTATAAAGATAATATTTAAGTTATCTTGTCAAAAAAGTATATAGTTTAAAATGATGGTGTGTTTTTATCACAATCATTTTAAACTATATACTTTTTTTACAAGCTAACTTAAATATTATCTTTATAATTCATTTCACAACTTAAAAATTTCTTGGCTTACCTTTGCTCTTTCTATTGATTCTATTTTTATCAATTTAGAATTTATACATAAAGTTAAAATAAAGATTTCACCTAGTACATAGGATTTCTACCAGATGGTGCAGGTAGCACTAACCAGCCGAAGGGCTGAATGCAGGCCCAGCACCGGTTGAATGGAAATAACATCAAGCCTTCTTCGGTATGTTGACTTAAAAAGAACGCCTTGAGGTATATATCATCTAAATAACAAATTTAAAAAAAAATCATCTCTTTCAACTTTTTTCCCAAGTGGATGCACCCATGATTTCGGGGAACGGAGGTGTAGATACATAAGTTATTTTTTCTGGGAGGAGGGGGTGAGGAGTGAGGCTCAGCTTGAAAATGTCACTATACCTTAAACCAACAAAAGTTTTTATACGTGTATATAATCTAGAGGATTGCAAACGCCTCAAAAGCCCCCTTTTGAGTTACACATCATTATGCTCTCGCAGTCGAAAATTTTCACAAATAAATTATTTCATTTATGAGAAATTAGCCTAAAATAATAAAAGCTGTATTGCGAGTAATTTGAGACTTCACTAAAAGTACGGTCCAAGGCGTTTTTGACCAAACTTGTGTGTAAACTAATTTGTAAATACTAAAAGCTAAAAAATATTACCAGACATTGACTCAATATTTTACTCCCACATTTAAATGCTGCTTATTCTGATTTTCATGTTTAAATAGACGTACTGAATTAATGAATAGGCATAGTAAACATTACATCACAAGAGTGAAAAAAAGAGATTAAAGTCGAGTAGCTACAAAAGTGAAAAAAAGAAATCGACTGGAGAACCAAGTTGTGAAAACAAGACGTGAAGTAATTTTACTTCTTGCTGGATAGTGAAGAAAAACTAGTCTACGTTCAGAACGGTAGACAAGGAGAAAAAAACCGAAACTAAAGCGATAGATAGATCGAAAAAATTTTATACTCAAATAAAAGATGGATTATTGTGAAGGTCATATGAGATAGGAGATGTCCATGTATAGACATTCTGATGTCGAAAACCTGAAACAAATTGAGAAAAATTATAAATAAAAGTCAAAAACCAAATTAAGAAGAAAGTCCTTGAAAAGAGTAAAACAATATTAGTATATTTATAACTTTTGTGATGTCTTCTCAAATAATTACAACATATTTTTAAAATCTAAAATTGAGTACATTTGGAAATGGTTAGCTATAAGCTATTGATAAGCTTATAAAATAAAATCTATGCATGTATTTATTTTAAACTAAACTAGACTAATATAATAGGTGGGTTATTTATTTAGAAAAGGGGATTATCTCCATTTAATGTTAATAATTAATTAACATTATAAAGTAAATAACTCCAATTTTCATAATTTTATAAGTATTTGTCTAGATTTGTTTAAAAACAAACTTTCCCGATTGGTGTTTGTATCCCATGTTGGGGCTTAGGTGGGACAGGGTGGGCGCAATTATTTAGAGGAATAAGGGCGTCAAGGAGTTTCGGATTACTATGAAGTAAAGAAACTTTATTTATTTTATTATTACATCATAAAAGCTATTAACGGGTTATTACAAGTATAATGAATAGAAACATGCACAAGCAAACACTTGTTTTAAGTGATTAGACCCTCAATGTGAAAGGATGCCGTTGCGGAGAATTTGTGGTTCGGATTTCGGGCTTATTCACTAGGAATTAATTATACTACTATAAAGCCACATGGCTGACTCACTCACTGACATTAATGTTTACCCACTTCCAGATGAGCTAGAAACTTGAAATTTGGCATAGCTTTTATCCTGTAACTGACGGTAAAATTCCAAAAAGTAAAAAAAAAAAACTCCCGAAAAAAATTCAAAATGACGTTGCAACTGTAAAGTCAGTGCGGACCTTTCTTTTGAGGTCTTTTGTGGCTAAATGCTAAGAACTATATAAAAAAAATTACATTAGTTTACATCCACTTGCAGAGAAAACACACTGGGGGTTTGCAAAGCAAGTTTTTAATATACAAGTGTATTGCTGGTGATTTACAGCCCTTTGTTCACAAACAACAATAATGTGGTAGCTCATTTTCTGAATTATCCTCATATCCCTGTTAACAACAAGTCCTAATTTATAACAAGGGGTAAGAATAAGGAAGGTAACTCAAAGATAACTCATCCACACTAGCGGGAAAATAAGATAATAATTAAAATAAAAACTCCATCCGAGAGGCTGCCACGTGTTGATGAAGATAGGACCAACATAAGCAGATAAAGGTGGACACGTAGTCAGGGCAGCAATCCCTTCAACCATTAATCTCAGTTTTTAAGGCCGGAGCCGATACTTCTTTATTCAAATAGCTCCTCAATTGTCCTCATGAGGTTGAGTAGAAAGGGTTTTCATGTAATAAAAATAAAGTTAAGATTAAATGGATGAAATAATTTAAATGCACCTGACAGAAATTCAAACACTGAAATCACCTTCATCTGTGACCAAGTAAAATGCGTGTCTAGCATATTATTAGGTTTTATTTTTAATGTGAATCAACAAAATAAATGAGTCTGACACCTCAGCTCAGTCGGGACCTAGCATGTCTACTTACTGAGAAAAGGGTCCCATGTTAGATTCCCGGCATGGCCGAAAATGTATCGTTGATGAAAATATGGGTTTACCCTTTCATATTGATAAATTAACGGGCGGGGACTAGATGTTGAGCCTGTTCTAGTCATAAGTTAGAGTATAAGGCATATGAAAGAAGTTACGACAGGTCTAGCCAACCGGTAGTGGAAAATATATGACTTTAATAAAAAACTGACCCAGGCCATAGGCTGAAAACAGTAATGGATTTAAAACCAAATAAATGAATAGAGAAAAAAAACCTTTCTTACATCCCAAACACTTGTCCGCTATGACACTAAACATCTCGTTTCTGATGAATGCAGGGTATCACCCTCCAGCCCTGAGGCACTAAATATAACAATACTCCTCTCAACCCCTAGCACTCCCCACCATCATCCCCTAAAACTCGCGCGCGCCCCCTCATAGGCAATCTCATCAGTTCATTCACAATGGACTGCTATTACAGACTATTACGGGCATCACGACTTGGCTGCATAAGTGACATAAGTCCCAGAGCATACCATTTAATATTAAACAATAAGAATGTCGACAAATTAATAAATTATGCTTACGAAGTCAAAAATATAACAATAATAACTATTTAATTTTAGATATTTTATGTAATAAAATTAAACTTTTTGGAATAAAGCAATATTTTTTCTTATTATAATGCAATTTTTGTTCTATATTTTCAGAAAACTAATTAAATTAATAGTCTAATTAAGTTAATAAAAACTAATGAGTATGAAATATTAATTTTCAAAAATGAACTTTAATATAAGCAATCTATTCTGCCCTTCGTAATCTTATGCTCTAATTCCGTTTCAAGTATTTCAAGTCGAACATGATTAAAGTTCAATAGAGGGTTACATACATTAGTAAGAAATTGGGATGAACGTCCTAAAAAAGGGAACTGTTTTATTTTTCAATAAAATAATTAATTTATCTAAAATTATGTTTTGGTATATTTATCTTTTTTAATAAAATATATACGAGACAGGGTTAAGAGAAATAACTTGCAGAAATATAATTCTGTGGACTTTAGCACAAATTATGTTATAAAAAGAAAAAGAAGAAATTATTGCAATATTACATGTAGAATTGATACATGTGTGTGCTTGTATTTATATTTAAAAAAATGTGAAACTTAAATCACTTTCCCACGCAACTTTTTTTTTGTCATCTTTCAATACCCATGTAGCGTGAGGTCATATGTTAGCGCTTAATGACTCTCTCTAATCTATTTGATGAGTTTTGTCGACCGTTCATGCTAATCGATTTATATATAGAACACATGAACTATTTTCAATTATAATGATCCTTTCATCCGTACGTAATGGGTTTGCTTGAAGAGGGTGTATTCTTGATATTGCAAAGACCAATGATCCTGGAATGGGTGGAAATCGGCAACAAGAATGTGGACTCAATCATCATTAAATAGAATCAATACCATCTTTATTGATTGATTTGAAGCATTATTTATGTGCTGAGCGTATAAACTTAAATAAATAATAATAGATCACATTATTTTTTTTAAAAAAAAGACTGATAGTCCCTGAAAAAAGATAAATATTGCATTTAACAATTATTGTTCCACAAATAACATAAAAAAATTAATTTTTTACTAGATACACTGATATGTTTAAATTATTATTATTATTATTATTATTATTATTATTATTATTATTATTAGCACCGCGTCTTACTACCCGTTCGGGTTATACGCACTTACGCTAATGTGTAATGGTAGGGTGATTGTGAGATGAAATGAAGGACCTACAGTTTAACGTGGAATCCGAACCACGGTGGAGGCCTGGCATTCCCCACATTCACAAGATGTCTTGTCAGAGGTGAAGGAGGGGTTTGGTAATCAGATAAATCTGTGCCGGGACCAAGGATTCAACCCCGGCTGCCAGCATAGAAGTATGACACCTTACCCCTAGACCACCAGGTCACCTATATGGAACTTGCCTACATTAATTGTGTTCCACAATAAAATTTTCATAGCAAGGACCTTATCTGGCAGCTACAAAATTTACTAGATTTACTTTATCGTCTTCACATATCAACTCATTTGATCTGTACCTGTCACTTTTGATAGACATTATCTATAGCTAAAAAAATATTAACACTTATTAAATAGACAAATATTATACATTTGCTTACAAAAAAATATGTATTTTAAGGCTCCCACGTATCATGAAAAACCTGTAAATACCGGAAAACCTGAAATTTTAAAATATTTCTTTCAGGCCTGAAAATGATTTATGGATTTTTTCTTTTTTCCAATACCTAACTGTAATTTTTTAGATTGTCCTGGAAGTTCCTTTGTCCCCCCCCCCCCTTTTTATCTAACCAGGTCAGTAAATCAGGAGGAAAGAAGAATATATCAGGAGATGAAATTTCCAATATATCTGAGGAAATTCACATGTTGTTTGAATCTCTTTAAATCCCTTTAAGCTCATTATCAAATTACTGAATCATTTGTTAATATAAAATTAGTTGTATTATTATAATTTTTATAAATATTATTTTTGTTTTGTAATTTACGTAACATAAGCTATCATGTACAATATGAACAGTGAGAGTTAGGGTGATTTATTATTTATTGTAATGATAAAAAAAACTTGCAATGTTTCACCCCGAAAATAAACTGCTCGTAAAAAACACAAAAACAACTTGCATTCCTGTACAGAAATAAGCCCTAGTTTCATTCTATCATCACGAAAGACACATCCTGCATTGATATAGGTGGAACATTCCTGACCACATGTTGTCAACTGATACATTTAAATGAATATACTGCATCTGTTTACTTTGGCTTCTTAGTGGAGTTTGAATTACGTCATTTCAACGTAGGCGCAAGCTGATACTTAACTCTTGATGAAATAACTTTTTTAAATATTATCTTAAACATTAATATTATTAATAGTTTTATCCAAGAATTAGGGATAAGGAAGATATTTTTAAAGTAAGTGTACTTGAATAAAAGTGATGAGAGGATGGAAATTTCATTTTAAACTACAGTAATGAATCTCACATTAAAAACAATCTCTAGTTAACCCAGTTGAGATTCGAATCTCGACCTCATTGTCAAAAGCGATACAGTTATATTGCAAGCCTAATTGACAGTTATATTGTAATACCTCGGACTGTTTCGTCATGGGCTTGGATCTTTGGTGCTTTGAAACATATTTAGTCTTTATGTTAATTTGATTTAATATTAATTATTGTGCTCTTTCTTTTTATCCTCTATCTAAGATATGCTTCGTCTGCCAATGTTATGAGACTATCTCATGCTCACTACAGCTCACTACAGCTTTGAAACGTTACCAGACCAAATTATGTATACCTACGACGGACCAAATGATCTGTAAAAACATGTGTTTAGCAGCTGTCACTTCTGATGGTCAAAATTTAGGTATATACCTAAATGTTGACTGTCAGAAGTCAGCTGTGATCTGTCAGTCAGCACCAAAGAAGCCATGGGGCTTGTAGTGAGCATGAGATAGTCTCATAACATTGGCAGACGAAGCATATCTTAGATAGATTTGTACTTAAATTAATACGGCGAGGGGACTTTTCTTACGCACGTACTAATTTAAAGAACTTACACGTGAATAGTTTGGTAGGCACGTGCTCATCCCCGAGGTTAGAGTATTCTATCTCAAACCTTGGTTCATATCCAGGTGGTGGTACAAAGATATGTAATCTACTATTTGTGTACGCGTTCGTCCTACTAGAAACTAGTAAATAGCCTAGCGCTAGAACTTCGTGCATAGTATCATACCTATTGCATTAGGTTAATAATAATAATAATAATAATAATTAGCACCGCGTCTTACTACCCGTTCGGGTTATACTCTTTAAGTACTAATCACGCAAATAGAATAGGAATTGGGAGGGGTGAATTAGAGGAAGTTAACCCACATTTGCGTGGAGGGAGAGTGGAAAACCATTTAGGAAAAACCACCCCAGTTCACCCGACCGAGATTCGAACCTAGATCCCCCCGTCCTCAGCAGTTGAGCTCAACACGACTAGTGCGTTAGCCAACTACGCCACCAAGGTGGGTTGCATTAGGTTAAGTTAATTTTTAAGTAATTTTAATTTATAAGCCTATAGTAATTATGTGTCTACAAATAGCATCTTAAATTTGCCAACTAAAAAAAAAGATATAAAAAAATGAAAGTCTGAAAACTTAGTTTTCTGTCTACTCCCTTAACTCAGTCCTGGGATCGATTCCCGAAGCATATCATAATTGAATTGAAGTTTTCACTTTCGCGATGATGAATTGACGCCGTTATATTTGGTGTTTATTCTAGAATTAAATTAGATTGTAAGCTATGTTCCTATGTTTAATTTGGTTCAGAGAGTGCCATTAGATACAATTTATGCATTTAAAAAAAGTAAAAATAGTTCTCTATTGGACTCAAGATTGATGGATGGTGGCTGACTAGTTATAGTCTGAGTCGAGGGGGAAGGGGAGGGGGAACGGATCAAGGGTGGAAGCACGTGTCATTAAGAAAAATAAATCTATGCTATAATTTGAATATTGGCTGTCGTTGACTTCCTGCACTGTTTTTTTAAGAGGTCACTTTACCTAGGTGTGTAAGGCCGGGGTCACACTGGAGTTATAACAACGGACGTTGTTGTATAGTACTGAAATAAACGCAACCAGTAACATTAACAACGTCCCTTTAATTCAACGAGCGCACAACGCTCTTGATGTACAATACATTCTGAAACAGGCATTAAAAGGTTGGGCACCATTACATCGCAAGTCCATTACATCGCATGCCCATTACATCACGTTTTGGGAACAAATACATTGCAGGTCCATCACGTCGCATTTCCCCCACTTCAAAATACTATTTATTTTTACTATACAAATCGAAAGGTCTTAAATTTATAGTCATTTGTTTTATAATATAGATTTTTATAACAACTACACAATGTCCCAATGGTGGACACGTTGTAAAAACAGAATGTACTAGTAATCGTTATATCAATGAGCCAATAATGGACAGTTAATCTTGAAAATTTATTGCAGTGAATTAATTCATATTAATTAATACATTCAGCACAATAATACTTTTTCAAACTTGGTGTTACATTTGCACAATCTTCATGTTGTCATAGTTTACATGATAAGCACTGAATGATACCCTTTTCAATTGATTCTTGATTTATATTTCAGAACCAGCTTTCACTCCCAGAGATTGATAGCTCAAGAGTGTCCTAGTAACCAAAGATGTTTACTCTAAAATCCAAGGCGAACCGGGATTAATCCCAGGTATCACCTGTTTCAGTGGCCACTTAGTCTAAGGCGTTACTCTCGCAATAGACTAGGTCACCGATGATAGGGAGATCGTGGTTAGAATCCCAGTCAGTTGAATCAAGGTTTTTTCTTAAATGGTTTTCCATTTTCCCTACACACAAATGTGGGTACAAATTAAACCTTCCTCAGCCCTGGCTAATTAGCATATGGCCTGAACAGGTAGTAAGATATAGCTCTAAAAAGCATTTGAGTATGTGTTCATCTTTGTTCCTAAACAGGAATGATTTGGGCTCTAAGAATGTTTTCTTATATTCTTGGATGTAAATTTCAGATAACCCGAACTGAGGGTAGAGCGCGCTTCGCCAAGAAATAAATGATTCTAGACTATATCCTAGATTAAGCGTTTAAGAATAACAATGCTTAGCGCGATTATCATTTGAATGAAAACACCAACAATTAAGATTTGAATACTTGTATTGAAGATATTTGCCTCAGGTATATTATAATACAAGTTACTTATTCTCTATTTATACAACTACTAACACAAAACTCTGCTTACATTATTTGTTATCACTCAGTTTAAATAAGAGCTTAATAAAACTAAAATAATATAAAGCCATTTTAATATTTCTAAAAAAAAAGCGATAGAAAAGTCATGCTCATTAATGTAATGTAAAATAAAGATATTATATCTAAACTCTTCTATACATTTGATGAAAATACTGCTTATCATGTTTAAAATGTAGGCTAATGTGGTTAGTAATTAAGAAATTTAAAACGATAAAATAAGAACTTGTTAATTGAAACCTCATATTTTCACAAAGACCCATAATACTATGGATAGATATATACTCGTTATACAAAACTAATTCAACTTAATTATTGAAGTCAATTTTCTTTTATGTTATGTTATTACTCACTTATGCGTCTTTTTAATTAAACCTATCTTTTATTCACAAATATAAAATTACTTCGTGATATTTGATTACTCTTTGTTTTGATGTATTTTTAATGTATTCATTAAAATTATGAGAAGGCCGACTTTGTCGTCAAATAACATAGCTCTTAAATTTTATTGCTATTGGTAATATATGTCTAACAACAAGCTCTAGAGCTAACCATCATCCATGTCAACAGTAAAAAAAGAAGCTATGTTTTCAAAATATCCTTCTTGTAGGCTTAATAGAAAATACTATTTTAAATTATTTATTTGTGTAGAATTCTATTATGAGACCTTGAAATATATTTCTCAATATATTTTACCTCAACTATAAATATAATCTAACTGTCCAGCACTATACCAAGTTTAGATTGTAGTTTTTCGATTCGAATCCTACATCCCGTCCATACTATCAAAATCTTAGCTAAGCTAATGGTGTAAGTATGAGGGAGGAAGAATTTATAGTAAATCTACTCGAAATCGCTTTGAGAGAAAGTGAGAAATACTTTAATTAAAAACCACTGTTTGTACACATTACCGAGATTTGAATCCCAACCTCTTCGTCATATGTAAAAAAAAATACGAATTTGACGTTTAATTTGTGTGCTTACTGATGCGAGTGATATTTAATACCTTGAAACATTAAAGATAACTGCTTTATAGCTATATAATTTTAAACATTAGTAAAAAAATTATAAATCTATTCTTAGCCTTTAATCTGGTCTTAGTAAGAAAAATTAAACATGCAAATTTGTATAGTTAGATGTAATAATTCACCTTAATGACTTGGCTAAATATCTAGAACGACTTACATGTGTAGCAACTAATAAAGACTAACATGATTGTTATTTGGCACCCAGCCCACGTAATAAAAATAGCTACACCCCTCTCTTTTCCTTTCCCGCTCTCGAATCGGTACGATTCAAATCCTACGAAGCACAAGAGTCAGACGCTGCTCTACTAATTATGTTCTAATTCTGTGAAACTGAAGCAAGCCTGGGAGGCGATTTATGTTCCGTCGGACAGAGTAGTTATCTGTTTACAAGCCAAGCATCATCCTAACGACCTAAAGCAAGGCCTACTTCAACTGCTGATGTGTAGCTCAATCGAGACTAATGAGAAGAGTTGGGGGTTTAGTAATGGCACTTCTCAAACGACAGGTGTACCAACCTTCGCTCATCGATGGCAGGCTAAAGAGATCTCGATGTGACGGTCGTTGATGTAGAAATGGGAACTTGCTCAACCTCAAAGAAAGGATAGTTTTGTTCTACTGTGAAACATATGTATATTTTATTAGCTATTAAAGTCTTGATTAGGTTTAGTGAGAACATTTCTTTGGCTTTAAAAATGATATATTGAACTGCTATACCACCTTGACCTAATTTATTGACATGAAACTTTAAAAACAAAATAGGGGAGCGAGGCATATTTATCTTATATTTATAGATAAATTAACTCTTTTCTCAAATTAGTTACTGAGGTATTGTTTTAGAATAGTTATATATTCTTTACGGTTGTTAACTAGGTGCATTAAAACATTTAATTATGGATACCTAAGTGAAATTTGTGAAAACAATGGTATTATAAGCACATGACCTGCAAACTAACATAGCTTTAAGGACAGAAACAGCACCTAGACTTCGAACCATTAATTTATCACTATTAAGGAAGGATCTCAATTTTAATTTTTTTTGAACCTGTTGAGAATTGAACATTTAAATAAGTAAATCTTATATAAATTAACAACTTAGCTGAAGTGTAGGACAAGCTTTGTTGGAAACTGAAGAAGGTTTGAGTAACATATAGTCTAACTATGAGGCAAAGCATCCCTTACGTGTAAAAATTAAACATGTAGTACCAAAATAGGTTGTTGAATTTGAAATACATAAGAAAACATCAAACACTAATGGCACAGTTTAAATTAAAAAAATACCTGTTTACCTAGAATGGTTTTAAAACCTTACACTACCCCATCAGTGGGCAGTGTTCGAAGGCATCAACCTATTCTGGTCTTATTTGTTGGTGATGGAGTGGTCAGAGTTCGAATTCGGACTGATATATAAAGGGGGATTTTTCCTCTAACCAAATGTGAATACATTTCCTAATAATGTTATAATAACAAGAGATTGGAGACATAAAATTTTCGGTTTTGTAAAATTTTCTGGAATATAAATCCCTGTATTTTTTCCGGAAAATTTTCAGTTATTATTTCCGTAAAATAATTTCAATTGATTAAGTGAAGCAAATGTAATCGAGATATAGATATCCCAAATGTCAACGTTTATAATTAAGATTAATTTCTCCTAAGGGCGTTAACACCAGAAACATCCTCCTTCGGTGGCCACACGGTCAAACGCACTGCTCTCGTAATATACTATAATACCGATGACAGGGAGATCGGTGTTCGATCCCAATCTGGTGCACTGAGGGTGGTTTTTCCTAAATAGTTTTCTACTCTCATGGGTACAATTCAATTAAATTCAACCTTCCTCGTCCCAACACATTAGCGTATTAGTACAGGGGCGTATAGCCCAAATGGGTAGCTAGAAGTGAATCCAGATAATTTTCATAGGGGGGTCATAATTATAAATAACATAGTTACTTACAATGTAAAATATCTTATTTAAACCCTTTAGTAGTTTCTCATAATATTTTATCTTATGTTATGTTTTAAACTGTGATCATTCTCCCCAATTTTTTAAAATCAGATAGTTTTTACAAACTGTTTGGAGTGGCCCTCCTTCAACAATTTTTTTTAAATGGTTCATTCTAGAAGCTATGAGTGGTCTTGGCCTTGATTTTTTTTATTAAATTAGATTATTTTATAAGCCATTTAAATTGTTCCACACCCAGAAATTTTTAAAATGTGGATACCCCTCAAAGCTATTTAGAGTGACTTCACCTTAATTGTTTACAATAGTTATATATCGCTAGAATATAATCTTTGAAGTGTTCTTCCACTGACATAATTTTGAAGATTGAATTATTTCAGTAACTAGACTGAAAATTCTTCAAATTTATATGCATCTAGAAGCTATTTGGAGTTGCCCTCCCCTAGAAATTTTTGGAATTTGGATTACCTTGGAAGCTATTTAGAACTTCCCTACCCTGACTTTTTGTGACTCTAGTCTAGTAGTAGTTATTTGAAGCGGTCTTCTCCGGCAGATTTTTGACAATAGAATGTATCTAGAAGTCATTTGAACTTTGATTTAAGGCCATCTTTTAGCTTCATATTCGATAATATTAGAGGATTTGAAATATATATTGGGAGGAATTTATTCCAGGGAGGGGCAAATCATTTCCAGGGGACAGAGTCCCCCACAGTTCTGCCGCTCCTGATGTACACATATACTCTATATTCTGTATTCGTGGATGAACTGCTCTCAAGCTATTGTTAGTCTTCTTTGATGTGTAGTGGTCTAGCGTTTCTATGAGGAACAATGTTCGTTACTCGCTATGCACGACAAAAATTATTATATGAAAACGAATATTTCTCCCACACTTGCGTGAAACATATCGAACATTTATTAACCATGCACGTGTGAACCCGGCTTAAGAGGTGTCTGCGCCTAAACAGATAAAAAAGTGTATAATTGATCTGTGTTGTATTTCTTTCTAAAATTTGAACTTTCACTTTGTTTTTTATATTAATTTTCTAACTTTCACAGGGGGGTCAACTGACCCTTTGCCCCCCCCCCCTTGAATCCACGCTAGTGGTTAGTAAGACGTGGTGATAAAAAAAATAACAGCACCTATGGAGTCGTGAAACTTTTACACTAATTGTGAATGAGGTGTTTGTAAGAAGAACGTCTTAAATTGACTAACACCATTTTTTTATACATATTTCTTAATGATCAACTATTTGCTGTGGTTGCTTTAAAAGAAACGCGAATGACATTTTGACCTTCACGGCCAGTGCAATTTAGCCTCCCTCCCTCCTTCCCATTTTCCCTTGTTATGAGGGAGTAACAAAAAATGAGACCATGCTTGACTTGGTTCACGTTCTCTGACACCTAACTGTTGAGGAAATCTCAGGACGTACCATGACAAAAATCTCCAAAATTTTATTTTTCCATCGGTTGAGGGTCACCAGGTCGAATCCAGGCTGGTTTCTTCAAGATTTTTCAAATATACTGATGATAGAGGGGAGTTTATGCATAATTTACTGTAATAAAGAAGCTGATTACTTTAGGGATTTTTGTGATCTTGAAGTATTTGAAGAAATATCTATCGAGGGGGAGAATGTCCATATGTAATTTATTTATTTTTAGCACCTTGTCTTACTACCTGTTCACGTGCACATGTATTAATTATTATGTTATACGCATATGTATTAATTACGTTAATGAGTAAGGGACGAACAAGGTTGAGTTTAAAGGAAGTTTACCCGAATTTGCGTGGAGTGAGAGTGAAATAAATTTGGAAAAGTGGCAGCTATTTAATCAATAATCTTTAGCTATTGGCTAATTATATTCCAAAACTTTTGTCTGAGTTAGTAGCCATGTAACTCACTTCGGTGACTGCATGGTCTAAGACTCTAAGGTGTTAGTCTCGCACTAGACTAGACTGCTGATGACGGAGAGATTGTGGTTTGATCCCAATCGGGTATACTGAGGATGTATTTCCCTAAAGGGTTTCCCACTCCTTCACTAAAATTCAGGTAAACTTCCTATAAATTCAACATTACTAATCCCTAACCCGTTAGCGTAAATAGTACAGTAGGGGGGCCTACATAGTTATATAGCCCCATCTGGTAGTAAGGCGCGGTGAAAACAAAATATTGTAGCCACATAATAGTTTAACTTTATGTTTATATTTTATTTAAGATATCGTGTCGTGGAATGTTACCAAGGTAAGTACAGCTGGATAGATCTGAGCCTGTGATACGTTCTCACACACTTGGCCAATCACATGTAAGCGCTTCTCTACTCACCTCACATCAAGAGGTATTCCCGCTTATAATCGACCAATGAGTGATCAAAGAGGAGGAGAGAATTTTCATGGGTACAATTTAATCGAACATTTCTTACCCTTTCACAACTCCATGCCATGCTTATAATTATTTATTAATTAAAGAGCGCACCTAACAGTAAAAGTAAAATCTTAGGTAACTGCAACTCTAACAAGTTATACTACTATGAAGCCACATGGCTGACTCACTCACTGACATTAATGTTCACCCACTTCCAGATGAGCTAGAAACATAAAATTTGGCAAACTTATAGCTTCTAACCTGTAACTGATGGGAGTGTTTCAAAAAGTTTTAAAAAAATCAATTTTTAACCCACGAAAAACATTTAAAATGTCGGAGCAACTTTAAAGCCGGTGAGGACCTTTTTTGGGGGATTTATTGTAGCTAAACGGTAAGACCTATCAAAAAACGGCTCTGTAATTACATTAGTTTACATCCACTTGGAAAGAAAACTCACTGGGCATTCGGGAGCGTAGCCCTTAATGAGCAAAGCGAGTTGTTATATACAGGCAAACTTCAACATTAAACCTAGCTTAAAGTTCCGTTTACAATATGTAACGATTTCTAAAACTTTGGGTTTCATAACAATGATTTATGTGTAAAAAATCAAATGAAAAGTGTTTTAATACATTGATGTTTGACAGAATTTGTTCGTGTTCTATAACAAACCGTGCGTTAAGTCCAATGTCGGTAAAGATCATGAAAAGATATTTAACGTTGATTTTATAACGTGTTGCACTATTACAAGCTTATTTACACTATATAACAAGATGGATTTACTATTTTCCCAGACCTGTAGCTGGAGCTAACTTTTCTTACAGCCAATCTTTTTCTCACTCGAATAGTATTCCAAAAACGGTGTGTATTGTCTATATTCGATTTCCAATCTAATTAATTAGGTACTCAACGTCATGGCTGGTCATCCGAACAAAGTTTCCAAGCCTGAAATCAGTTCTAAGTTTCTCAGCCAACGATCATCACGTCAAATGGTCAGTATTTAGATCTGGCGAGTACATATGGTCGAAAGAAAAACAGTATTTTGGCCCTTTTTTTCCACAACACTACAAAAACCATGGCCTTAAGGAGTACATCTTCCTAAAATGACATGTTACAATCTAGATAAAACAAGTTATAAGTATTTAAATAGTTTTTAGTCATATTCATCAATATTAAATAAAAAATGTGATACAACTTTCAAATGAAACAAGTTACAAAACAATATTGTTTTACAACATTTTTATACATAGTGTAATGAACTTTAAGACACCAAACACAATATTACACACCCATCACTGGCAAATGGTTCGTAATTCACTAAATTCAAGTTAGTACAAAACGCTGACAAATCTTCGCAAAGCAAGTAAAGGAGAGATCGAGTATCAAAACTCATCTGGATGCATTGTAGATGTGCGGTGAGGATTGTGGGGGAAAGGGGATATACGAAAAGGGGGATCGAACAGTTGGCTTTTCTACTTCGTCTCAATCAAAGATTCTAAAACTTTTACCAGTCGCAAATTTCTTTAAGGGCCATATCATATGCAACGTACCCCTTCCAACTCTTCTTAAAAAAAACTACTATTTTTTAAAGTATAGATCGTCCCAAGTTTCCATTAAATCTATAAAGACAAGCTTAACAAAACCATGAAAAAGGGAGAAAGAGGTTTATAAAAGTCCATTGTATCACGTAAATATAAATCTTCATTTGCTTAATAGACATATAAATAATATATTTACTTATTAATAAAACTCAAAGGTTGGGGTCACATACAGTACCTAACTACCCCCTAAAATTCTTCGCATACCCCTGGGTGAAGTCATATTACAGTTTGGGAAAAATTGGTTGAAACTACCCTTAACATTTATAGCGTCCAGTATTGAGTTAATAATATATTTTTAAAATGTTTTGTCACTTATTGGTTTCCTATTTTCTCTCCACATAAACTCGGCCATATTCCAACAAATCTCTCTATTTCCACATCCCTATCGTATTATTGAAGATACAGGTATCCCTGCTGAATAGTAAGTAATACTTCAGGTGAAGCACGGGGTAAAAACAAGTAAAACCCTCCAATTAGAACATAAGTAACCCTCTAATAATTACATCTTGATGCCCATCTAAGTACTAACGCGTATTAATGCCAGTGTTCCTTATAATGGGTGCTCTTGACCCTGTAACTGTTGTTTCCAACATTATTAACAGTCTAATGTCATGAAGTAATCTAACTTGGCCCGCGGGGAATGCTGTGGAGACTACCGTCCCATTTTCATAAGAAGAACCTCTTTGACAGATAGAAACGTTACTATATCTACATTCATGTATTAATACGTCAGGTAATTTATTCGAAGTTGTAACTTTTGATTGATATTTACTCCGCATCTTACTAACCGTTCTTGCTATACGTTTAAGAACTAATTACGCTAATGGTTTTTAGAAGTTAAAAAGGTTATATTTTAAGAAGTATACCCAAATTTGTGTAAAGCGAGAGTGTAAAACCATTTTGGAAAACCACCCTCAGTACACCCGACCTAGATTCAAACCTTAATTTTCCCATCATTGGCAGTCTAGTATACTGTGAGAGTAGCACCTTAGACTATGCGGCCACCAAAGTGGGTAGATTAATATTATCAACACTTTTAAATAATATTAATAAAATATTTTAATATCATTTTTGGTTGAAAAAGGTTTGTAGTTTCAAACAGGTACAGTACTTCCTACTAAAATTGGACTGTGCCTTCTAAGTATTACACAGATTTATTTTATTTTAAACGGGTTGTGGTTCTCTCTTACAAAACATAATGACCAGTACATGAGAGAAGGACTAATTGCGTTTTGCCATGAGCACCACCTTCACTTCTTATAGTGCTCTATAAGCAAGACCATATCAATTTAATTCACATTAAGCTCCACTTGTAACTTACGCGGTGTTGCGCAAAGCATCGTAAGCCATAGTCTTCAAATCAATTGAATTATTGTTTTAGTTTTGTTATGAGCCTTAATAACCATGACAAATTAGCTATGTAAGTGCACCAACAGCTTCGTGAATAAATTTCGGTATTATTTTAGTCTTTTTATTTTATAACCGCATCGGTGAACACGTTGACTAAACGTCAATTCTGATATTACGGAGGTTGAGATTAAATACTGATCTTAATGAACCTAGTTTATTTTACTGAATAGTTTTCCAATCTATCTTTTTTTTAAATGTATGTCCATTTCTTCTAAATTATTTCTTTTTATTCCTTAACCCATTAGTGTAATTAAGTGCGGATGGACCGCATGTTTAGTGGGACGCGGTGAAATACAAACTATTCTTCTTATTTAATATGAAGTTGAAAGTAACGTGGCATTTGGTTCGTACCCTTATACTTTTGATGGCAAAAACTTTTTCTAAGTCAAAATAAATAACATATTAATTCGGAAGATATGTTTAATTTAATTTTCTATACCTATTAATTTCAAAAATTCTGAAATATCTACGAGTATCATAGGCATAGCGGTATTTTAACATTAAATTTAATATTTATTAAAAAAAAGTTTCTGGTATAATGCCAAAATGTAAGAACTTATGCAAATATCCTTTCTTATTAAATCAACAATCTGAAGGTTGGTTTGATGTGATTTTCATACATCCTGCACTAGGCATGCGGCCAGCCCTTCGGCCGGTTAGTGCTGCCTGCACCATCTGGTATAAATCCTGTGCACTGGAGGATTTCAGGAAGTGTGGTAGTTCCCCGTTGCCTTCCATACTAAATTTATGTGTGCGAGAGTGAAAGAGCCTACCAATTTTGACGGAAATTGTATTTTCACATACCTTATAGGGTCATTTTACATGCCACAATATACATGGAACCGACGGCTTTACTTCCCCTCTGTAGGAGGTTGTGCTACAGCTATCTATTGTTCAGTAAAAATCTGATTACCTGGCCTGGATTTTAACCCACGAACATTGGTTCCTGAGCCGAGCATTTCATCCCAAGGCCACAGAGGTCAACAGTTAAAATAAAAGCCCACTAAAAAGATTTGGAAAAACTACATATTTTAAATAAATGTTTTGTATCGTATTTGACAAAATAACAGCTCCAAGTGTTCAAAATTCAGAGAGATATTCCACGACTTATTATCTTCTTTTTTACCCCTCAATCTATACTTATGCCCAAGCTACCAATGCTATAATTAGGCACAGTATTACAATGTAGCCTTACATCTGGTAGGCTCTGCGGACGTGGCATGTTCTAACATCACTTAAGATGAGCTTTCCTGGATGAGGTTCACTTCAAACTTATGTGTAGGGACAAAGTATTAAAATATATTTTTAGATTATATATCCATGAATAAAGGAACAAAAACAACCTGTACAATTTCCTCTCTCTCTTTGAAGGTTGGAAGGCCATCCCTGTCAAATTATTGCAAGCTAGAGTTCCAATCATCTGGCATAATGGCTCTCCAATAGTGCACCTTGTGTTACACTTTATTTTTTCACGCCACGTCTTATTACACATTCAGCTTTTACGTTCATTTTCATTAATTAAACAAGGGTGGCTAACACTAGATGTATCTAGGAGCTGTGTTCACATTTGCGTAGAGAAAGAGTGGGAAAATATTGATTAAAATTCACCCTCTATACACTAAGCCAATATTCTGACCTTGACCTCCCCATCATAAGCAAACCTGACCAGACGAGGTTTACACCTTAGTCCGCGTGTCCATCGATGTGGGTATGATACCCCTTTAATGTGATAATTTGACTACCCAAATCAAGTAATACTTGAAGTGAATCTCAAAGAATTCATAAGATGACAGTAATAATATTAAAATCAATTACTGTTTAAATTTTAAACGCTGAAGTAATTATGTACCCACGTATATGTCCACTACTCTACAATATTCTTTCTCGCTCGCTCGTAGAAATACAATGAGGAAAGCAATGAGAAAATACTGCAATTTCAGGAATTCCCAAAGACATGTGCTTTTTTCCAGATGATGAGGGCATTACTAACCAGCAGAAGTGATGGGTGGCTCCACAGCTTCTTATGGACGGGAAGCACATTAGTCCGACCTTCTGTTTAAAGACTCATTAGTATTACTCTAAATTTATTATATCTTACCAAAAGCAATAAAAATAATATGGGTGGTGTGTGGTTAGGAAGTTATATGGGACACGTCATTGTGAAAAAATAATATATAAAACAGGCTTGCCAAATTCACTTGATCAAAAGGATAAATTTAAAAATTTAAATTACTGATTCAGCTGCATTTAAAAACATTTTGGTTACATATGTTATGAAAGTTAGTACATTTTATTACAAATGACAAATTAAGATATAAATTAATAAAACAGCCTTGAGAGTTTCCTAAGAGATTTTACGTCGGTCGAGCCTTCTTTAGAAAATTGACCATCTGTCAAAGATTTGGAATGTGATGCAATTTAAATGTGACAAAGTTTACATATCTCCAAAGGGTGTATTTTCACAACTTTTTTTTTTAATGGGCCACATTTTATGTTGATTCATTATAAGATCTGTGTGTTACATATATTCAAGTTCGAAACGTCTGACCTTATATCTTTTGACACACACTTGTGAGGAAATAATACTGTTATGCTGTTTTGATTCCAAGTCATCAACCTAAAAGGTCACATCCTAACAAATTGCTGAGCGAGTCCGTTTAATCCTTGTGACTTCTTTCAACAAATCATCCTCCCTCCCCTACTTCTTCACCCTTAGTGGAAGGTGAAGAATTGATTAGACTCTTAACTCAATGGTAAGTGTTGTAAAGGGATGATTGTCACAGCACCTGTACGGAACAGAAATAAAGTCCCGAGATGTTGGCATTCCTCATGGGATTGCCTCGATCATTCAACCTCACGAGCTTGTAAGTGTGTGAAAAAAAAGAGGTAGACGAAGGGAGAAGTAAACAAATGTCTGTATTTCATCCCTGGGTCTTTTTAAATACCGTACACACTACCATTCATGAGTGTTTATGTTATTATTAAGCTCACCACTACTGTATTTCAGCAACAAAATAAAACTTGAATTTCAAGAACACTCCGTATTCACTTTTTATTTATTTTTTAAATAGTTGATTTAACACAAGGGCTATTTATGTATTAGCGTGTGGTTAAATATATTTCACTTGAACACCCGAAATTCAGTAACGTAGCGTGTGTATCTGGGGTGAGCAAAGCTGGTTAAATCTATAACTGTGATATGAATGGTTCAGCGTAAAACCATGATAACACTCAACTTATGAAAAAAGTGTTAACAATTATTTATGGTTGATTACTTCTTGATGTTTTTACCCACTCTGACTCCATTTGACCAATCATGAGTAAGCTATTCTACTTATTTCTCATAAAGGCATGTATTTCCATTGGTAGCAATGGATGTTTTATTGGCTGACTAAAACATACTACATATACAGTTTCAACTACATCTGCTTACCCTGATAACATTTTATGACATGGCTTTGTCTATATTTTATTCTATATCAATAGCTAGAAATCTTGTACCTACCTTTCTACATACTGTATATCTACTTCATACTGCTTAAGAAGACGTTTTTCTCTTACAACACATCAACCATATCAAAGCATTCTTCAAGCGTTGTTGCCATCTACTCCAATTATGCAAGTACACATTACATGTAATTTCATATGAATCCATTTTTTGTAAGACTAATTTTTAAATCAACCAATTAAATGCAGAATGCAATATCCCAAAATAATTAAATTAAACTATTTATATTGTTCTAAATATACATAATTTTCTGTATTGCCTGAGTTTAGTGAGTTTGTTTGAAGCAAATAAATAATAGTTCCTAAATTTACATTTAAAAACATATCCTTTCTAATAGATTCCACCTTTTTATATTACATATATAGGCTAAATTTGTGATAAAATCAAATGTTCAACGAATTATTTATAATATTGCTTGGTTTTTTGATAGGGTTTGATTTCTATAGACCTATGTTTTTTATATTGGTGATGAAAAAAACTTGACTTAAACAGTTATTAGAATTTAATCTCATTTTAAAAAATCATATAATTAAACATAATTTAAATAAGGAGGAATTTCAATGTCTTTGCCATCATAAAATTTACAAATAGATCTACTATCATTATCATGATTATCTTTGGTTGTAATTGTTTTTCTTTTATATACGTTTTTATAGCTGTATTAGGATTGAGATTCTCCGCGCTTGACGATTACGAAGGACAATACGCTACCCATGCTTCACTAAACATGCCATCATTATTTGGCTCGTGTAATTTATTTATGGTTTAACGATGGTGGATGACCACAGTAACAAAAAAATCAACCAAACACAGGAACCTTTATTTAAAAATAAACGTCGTTTCTAGGCTGATACAAAAAAACTAACCTCACTCAACCATTACTCTTCAATATTGTAAGTTCAAGTTGGCTGTCAAGTCAATCCAGGTGATTTTACTCTATACTAGAAGTCAGATTTGTCCCTGAAAGTCCAAATTTTGGATTTTACGTGAAGTCTGTTCACCGTTGTTTTTAATTATTCTTGGATTTCTCAAAACAGGAGATTGCTCTGCCAAGTTATCAAGATACGTTGAAAACATCCTCTTGAATTTTTAAAGCTTCGCACTTTTTTCATAAATATAGCATCCCTACTGCTCCCTCATCCCCCGTAGAATTTCCAATTTAATCTAAAACATGTTAACATTGTTTAATCTCCTAGTTTTTCTTACAATTTTCTTCTTCAAAAAAGTTGCTATTGTAGAAGAAGCTAGGATGCTCGTAAATATCTTCCAGCTGTTCCTTCATCGAGTTGTTACAATATAATAGGAATACGTGAACCGACGACAGGCCTTTTTATACCAGTGGGACTGATAAAATTTGGCAAGGTTAGCTCCAAGTACGAAGAGGGGTGGTAATATTCAAGAATCATGCCACCCGACCCCTAGGGCTCGACGACGGCTGTTGGGAGCACCCCGAATGACGGACGCCTCTCTCATTTACTCGTCGTCTAGCCCAGGTGTTAGATGTTTGTGTGTTGGTCTTCAAAGTCGAGTTGCCTCGTTTGCTGGAGAATTTTTGAAGAGAATTGGGCGTCTCCCGCTTGTGATGTCGCAAGGAGTCTATATCTGGCATACATTATTATAACTTATTAGATCTAATAGTAAGAGTTTTTAAACCTATTATAGGGCTTTATTGAGTGTGTTAGAAAGTATCCAACATGTTACAAACTACTATTAAACTATCACACTTCAGTTTTACCTTTATTTCATCGTGTATTTTTAACACAAATATTTGTTACCTATAAGATAACACTAATAATAAAATTTTATCAATTTAGTGATCAAAACATTTGTTTATATTTTTTACAAGATCCTTCCGATGAAAAGTGAACTGTAGCTTACATCACTTTACCACCAAGACTTAGGCTACGTTTAAAGTTATACCCACGATGCTCCACTATTAACTTCTTACTAACCACTTAATCAATCTTCAACGCATAACATAATTTTTTTTTCATTCCAACGTGAGTAAAAAAAAGATTTCTGTACTGTGATTGGCTATTTTTACATTCGTCTACCCTTGCCTTCGTTCTTTTTCAAATTTTCCTTCCACTTAATGGCTAATTAAGAAGCGAACACAAATATCACTCCGGTTGTTGGCAACTCAGTCAAACATGTTGGGCTGACATGTGAAGATAGCGAGAAAAAGAATCGTTAACAAAGTGGTGTCGTGAAAGATAAGCAATTCTGTATACAGTATGTCCCAAACAAGCGAAAACTACACCTTGATTTTCCTACGAATGGACATTTGTAGCGTCTTTTAGGAAATACAAACATATGGTTTTCTGTCATTATTGACAACATTTTACTAGTTTGTCAGTGATCTTTTATAGGTATTGATAATATATATCAAAAGTGAAAAGTGACAACCGCAGATCAAATGAACTGAAGTATGAATAAGTGGAAGTAGATCTAGTAACTCTTTCTAGCTTTTATGTATGTCCACTCTTAAGAAATTTGGAGTATGGGCGAGTTCATTAAATTCTTAAATGAATCGGTGGTCACATGGCTTAACGCGTCACCCTCATGTTTAACTCGATTTCCGGCGACGGGGAGACTTGATAGGGAGTATTGATAGTGGTTTGTGTTAAATATTTTCTCTCTCCCTCTACGCAAATGTGGATACACTTCTTTACCAATTCTGTCTTCCCTAGCATGATTAACGTATGCGTATAGCCCGAATGGGCTCTCAGACTTGATATAAAAAAATCTATAAAAGCATAAATATTTAATTTTATTAATAGTAAAATAATAAATGTTTGACAAACAAACGTCATAGGGGAGGGGGAGGGTGGAGGGAACGTGAGATAAGGGCAGATTTTTTGCAGTTTCTATAGCAAACCTTTTCTATGGACAAAATAAATAAAATGTTAATCCAGCATAAACAGAAAGTTTAATTTTCCTCACATGTAGATATATGCAGTTTTTTAAAATATTGCCATGAGCATAACGACATTAGATAAGAAACTATTTAAATAAAGAGAAAAGTTGTCATTGAATTTCAGCCCATCCTTGACAGATATTAAATAATGGTAGAGGTCACCATTTGAAGAAAATTAAACAAGATTATTTCTACTAGAGAAATTGTTGATTTTTTTAAATAAAAAATTGTTTGACATAAAATCTTCAAAAATACTGCCCTTATCTCACCATAAATTCCCCCAACCATTTATTAGAGCTCGTCGCCTTGAATTCTTGAGTATATTAAATATCCAATGATTCGGAAAATTCCAAATTTAAGATTAAATGAAACAAAAATCTAAAATATTTAATTGTAACAATTTAATCTTTCAAATCTATTGTAATAGCCACACATCATTATATAACAAGTCTAACAATTAAACCATAGACTACTACTTTGCCACTTAGTGTGGGATCAAAACCAGAATTAAAAGAGAAATATCCTATCAATGTGAGAAAATTAACCTCTAATGGTTATCATCATTTCCAGATTTGGATCCGTAATTCGAGATTTACAAGTAAAATTATGATTATTTAATTTAATTGTGTCTTGAACATCTCTAATCCGTATTTAGAATTATTTCAAAAATAAAATAGAAACCATATTTAATTGTACTGTACATACCTGAACAGATATTTTGATGCAAAGTTGAATAATTCAGCAGTAATACTACAGTTTTTAAAATTGTTTTACTATAATACTACACACTTCAATGGCCTCATGGTCTAAGGCGTCACTCTCGTAATAGACTAGAGTGCCAATGACATAATTTCAAGGTTTGCAGTAAGACAGTTTGCTTGTATATAAATACTTTCCGTCAACATTTGTAGACTTTTTGCCCACTCATATACATTCAGTACGGATGACAATGAGAAATAACCGCACTTATACACGACTTCCTGAATGCATGTGATTTATCCAAATGGAGTGGGTGGGTGGCACTGACCAGTGGAAGGGCTGGGTTGTCATAAGATTTAAGGGAGAACAACAAAACAACCTTCAGGTTTCAAACTCTTCATCAATCATGTAATATAAGCCATTATGCAATTTAAATATCTAACTTTCAGATTTAGAATAAACATTGCAGACGTTTAAAAACCCACGTTATTCAAGGAGTTTGTTATTTAAACTCACGTCAAAATGGAATTAACTTATATAAATATGTCATTCCGGGATTAAAAGCTTTTCATTTAAATTGTATAGTTTTAAAAATCATAAAATGTTCAAACTATCTCATTAATCATGTTTCAAGCGAAATATCATACTTATGAGTTCAGAGTAGAACAAGAGACATATATAGCTATCCTTCCTCACAAAATTAAATTTATTAGGATCACAATAGATGATTTTAAGAAAACTAAATACTTCTTCGGACATTTTGAATCTTCATAACTGTAAGTCCCACACAATTTTTAAGTTACCACTTCTTAATATCTATTCAATATATATATGCAAATAAGATAATTATAATGGATTGGGATTGAGGAAGGAAGGATTTTAGAGGTAGTATACCCACCTTTGCCTGGAAGGATAGTAAGAAACCCTTGAGGAAAAAAACCCTCAGTAGATCCAACTGAGATTCAAACCCCAATCTTCCCATCATCAGCAGGACAGTTTAACACAAGAGTGACGCCTTTCACCATTCAACCACTGAAGTGGATTCTTTACCATGATAAATATAGCTGTATGAGGCTATCTACCTTCAAGTATAAGGCGGCCTCAAATTATAAATAATTAGTGTATAATATGTAACATTGAACTTTCTCCCTGGCCTAATCTTAATACCTTCCGGGATGTACGCATATTAATCACGACAATGGAGTAGGAATAAGAAAGATATAATTTATAAGAATTGTTCTCGCATTGGCGTGTAGGAGTGATAAACCATTCAACTAAATCACCTCCCAGTATAAGCAGCCGAGATTTGAAGCACCAACTTCTTCACAGGAAAATTAGACAAGATGAACCTGATATTTATTTTGCGTGTACGCCTATATGGTTTAAATGTGGCCTAAATTGATGGTATGATTTATTAGACGTATGGTAATATTAACTTATTGAAGACATAGTCAAAGTTTATTGTCATTACATTGGTCATCTTAATTCATGTGTGACCACTGTAACTAAAGACTATGTTAAGTATATCACGTTAAGAATTATGTCATGTGTTTATTCTTTACTACAGTCTTAAGAATTCTCTTTGATTTCAAGTTTAAATATTTCCTAAAGTATCTTCTTGAATATGAAATTGTTATTTTTACTTGGGAATCAAGCTACTGTATGTATAAATCTAATTAATACTTTTTCCAATAATTCAAATTATATTCATAGAGAAACGTAGTTAACGAGGTTTAAGAGGTCTATCTAGAGATACATAATATGTAAAATAAAATTAATTATTATAATTATAGATCCTAATCACTTGAGATGAGCTAAAATCTTTTGAGTGGTTGTCATATTGAAACGGATAACCAGATTGGAGAGCTATGTACTGTACGTACGTCGTTTGGTCTATGTTTAAAGAATAGCCTTGCTAAATTACACCAACATTTGTCAACGAATTTAGTAGAAACAACGTGACAAACAAACATACTTATGTTTATCCATTATATTATTAAATTACTGAGAATTTAGCTTTAAATTACTTTTGTGTTCCGGAGGACTGCAAGCTGTACAGCATTACTGTCCAGCGGGTGTGTATGGTCTATTGTTTGCAGGGGTTTAATATTTTAAGGTTTTAACTACGTTGTGTATTCTCACTGCACGTCTAGCGAACTAAAACATTATTTATTCTATTTTACATTAAGTTCCAGTGATGATGACAATGGGCGATTAATTAATTCTAGCTCATGTGAAGAAAGAGACACGAACAATCGTACTTTACGGAAATGTGGCTTAATTTGACTGTAAAAATACTGGTTAACCATAATATGAATAGAAAATCTAAGAGCATCCTTTTGAGAAAGAGCCCCAATCTCAGGTCAGAGACAGGAGTTGACACAATTTCTATCCTGGTGTAAGTCAAGCCAATATCGGTGAAAATGTTAAATTAATCTGGTCTTGTTTTCTGGTGACAGAGAGGTTAAGGTTCGAGTCCTAACCAGGTTTGCTTTGTAAGTTGTATATATATATATATATATATATATATATACAAGTTGGGCTTGAGAAAATTAGATTATCTATGCTGAGGAAGGTTATGGACAACGTGGTGAGGTTTGCCTGACGTCCGGTGAAGCTCACATGAATGAAGCAATCTTCAATCATGGAAAAAATGCACAATGTGGCTTTATTTTATTAAGCGAATAAATATTTATATTTCAATCCAAGTGTTAATTTTCACAATACTAATCGTCTTATTGTTCCAGCCTCACCCTGTATTTATCTTCAATAAAATACCTACATTTAAATACTTCTTTCTACTGACTGTTTTACACCCTCCATCTACAGTATTCTTAGAATAGTGTGAATTTCCAATAGTCTGTGGGTTACAGACCCATGGCATGCACAAAAATGTAAGAAGTGATTATTTGTTTGTGTTTGGGAATAATACTAATTTAGATTCAACTACCATTAAAAACAAACTACAAATAGCTACTATACGCATCAACCTTACAAAAATGGCTCAAGAGTGGGTCACTTCAAATAGTTTCCATAAGCAATCAACTTTATTTTAAATTAGGGGTAGGAGCCCCTGACTTCCTCATTTTGAGGGGGATATGCTCTCCAAACCAACCTTAATTAAAAAATCTTGCTAACTTCACCTCTTTACTAGAAAGGTTCCATCACCACTGGTATGTATTCTAAAATCTATTATACATGTACATATATATAAGTGCTTTTAAAATCAATTAATACATTAATAAATAAAACGCATAATACCGGCACTAGCTCAAATAAAATGCTGGACAATTTATTTATTTAGCTATGAATATATTTAGTTAATTAACGAACAGAATTAAAATAATATTTCAAGTGAATGTTTATCCCAAGCGTTAAGTTATTTTCCTCCTTTACTCTTATTTCAAAACAAAAAAACTCGTTCAGGGAGGAAAACATTCATCAAAATACATCAAAAGAGTAAAATATTTGCCTCATTTAAATCTTGGTGTGTTAAGTTATCATTTAACGAATCAACTTTTAACACATTTTAAAGAAGCAAACCGACTAAAAAAAAGTCCTCCTAAACAAACATTATTTTTAACACACAAACACAAACTTTTAAAAAAAACTAAAAAAATAATAATCATCCCTCTCAAAAAATAAAAATTTAAAAAAAACATGAAAGGCGACAGCAAAACGTCACGCATGAAATCTCTAGGGGCGTTTTCAATGTTATTTTAAATGTAAGAAACGAATAGGCTCGTCGAGTGGTATATGGGCCGTGACGCACCAAGAAGGGAAAAACGCAGTGTTGCCAGTTTGATGTCACTAAACAGCTGCCCACTAAGTATTCCAGTAGAGGAAGGTAGAGAGTGAGGGGATAAAAAGAGGGAATGTATTAAAATATTGAAACCCACATTTCAAAGTAGTAATTACATGAGTCAGTAGTGTGTTATTACTAATTAGATGAAACTTATCAAGGTGTAGATGGAAATTGGTGGAGGGAAAGGATATAGGAGGAGCTATAGCTGTCAGATTAGACCATACAATGTAAGTCCTATTTTCTCTATGTGTATCCGGTGGTATTTTTTTTCTAAATTGTAGGTTTCAGGTCATGTCAGGTGCAATGTTTTATTGCACGATTGAATTGCAACATGTCCTCTAGAAAATGAAGTAAGATTGTAGTGTGTTGTTCACATATTAAAAACTATCCCCGGTAAAAAGTTTGGGATTTGAAGCCCGGCATCCCTGTCATAGATAGGGCATAATAATTGAGCTTGATATTTAGATCGTTTGATCATCTGTAAGGGTGAGATCTTTAGATATTATTTATAATTTAATATATTATTGGCAACCTTTTATTTGATTGTAAACACGAATGCAACTTGAATGATAGTTAGGGTATTCATTAAAAAATAATTTACCATACACACTAAACTTAGACACCCAGTATTTAGAAGATTTATTGTTAATAAAATTGAAAAGAATGCGTTAAAACAAAAATGATTGTATATGTAGAAATAGATAAAGGAATAGTGAACGCTACAAAAGCAGACCCAAAATATGTTTTTCGTAATTAAAGAAGCTGCAGCACAATGTACACTTGAAGAAGCTACCATTGGACAAACATTGAATTGAGCCAATTTTTTTTTTTAATATGAGAATCATATTGTAGCTACTCCTCTTTTAGTTCTTATCGCTTTTTCCCGTGTCTTATCCCATATATTATGTACCTCAAAAGGGAAAACAGTTTTTTACGAAAGAGCTATAATTAAAGTAATTATTCGTTTTAGCTTGATAATTATTTTAAAAGTAATTTCCAACGCATGGGCCGTAAAAAAAAAGAAAATGTAGCATAAGGGAGGCTATGATACAATTTTCATAGAAAGAACCCTATCCGATACCTATAAAAGTTCCTATAATATACTTTTACCTGTTCATACGTCAAGTCATGTGATCTGAAGATGTCACTTTTGATTGATACTATCAATACCTATGAAGTAACCCTAGCTGAATATTAAAATGCTGTCAATATTTACCAGTAAAATATGTTTGTTCTTTCTAAAGGGTCCTTCCTATGAAAATTGGACTAGAGCAAGATTGTGTTGTTATTCAACTACATGAAAGCTAAGCCTGCGTTTTTTAATGGGTTTGAGTAAAACTGTTGGAATGATATATGTCTGATAAGATAGAGAAGGTAAAAAATCCTATGCCGACAGACTATAGCGAGTCGTAAGATGGAAGCACTGTGTGTTTTAATTTGACATTTTGAGTGCAGTCCCTAACTACAGGGGCGGAACTCGACTCCACTAATAACAGAAAACAAACAGCAAAGTGTGAGGGAGGAGGGGAAGATGGCCTGGATATATTTGTTGGCGACGATGTCCTCTATACAGCCCCT
Organism: Timema shepardi; assembly: GCA_902151425.1. Lineage (NCBI taxonomy): Eukaryota > Metazoa > Arthropoda > Insecta > Phasmatodea > Timematidae > Timema > Timema shepardi. Next base: position 108,060 of record CABFVX010000403.1, read on the forward strand.
CCTGAATACTGCTCCCCTCTCACCAAAACCCTCCAACTAACACTAATGTCTGTCTCCGTGATAAACTTGCTTTAAGGGGAACTCCAGTTATTGCAATAGGAGAATTTTACCAGATTCATCTTTGCTGATTTTATTAATTAGAGCATCAAGAACATTTTTATGGATAAGGATTAGGAGGTTCTCTTAACCTAATCATAAGTGCATGGGATTAGGAGGTTATATAATATATATATTCTCTATTTCTTCAACAAGTCATATTTAATAGTTCTCTTTAAATAACAAGAGAAAATCTTTAAAATAGAAGATCATACGCTAACTGTCACATTAACACTGCAAAATACTTAAGTGAAAGAAAATGTTTTAGGTTTATTGATTGGTATTTCATGGGAGCGATAAAATTAAGCTAAGGTATAGTTTCATCTGGAAATAGATTAATAATAAGATTGAAATTTCCCTTAACTAATATACTCTCACACCAAACGAGGACTCATTGGGTTCTGGAAACAAAAAATATCTCTCAATGTTAGTAGGGCCACGTTATAAAAGGCACAAATCCTTAGAAATTTTGTCCAGAATTAGAGGACATTAAAGTTGATAATGTTGAAAAATTGATTTTATTAAAATTTTAGTAAAGAAAACTAGTTGTGAATAATATGGTTTACTTTTGAACAAAATTAATTATAAACGGGAGCTAAAACTTCTTGAATAGGTTCCTCGTGACATAATTTAGGCGATGTTAAATATTTTGTTAAGATTAAACACATGAGAGTAATTGATTAATAAATAACTGATGCATTAACATATATTTCAATATTAACATTGCAAAGATAATGTTTAAAATAATTTAAGGTAAAATTAATTTTTAATAAATTGTATGGACACACTGCATAAATTACCGATTGTTTTGATGAGTTGAATTGAATTTCAGGTTTAAATTTTGATCTATAACGATATATAATTTGGTTTAAAATTTATGTATGTGTCTTTCATTTTAACCAAATACAAAAATCCTTGACTTACGATATAAATTATTTTGTATATTTCCTCTCAAGTTTAAAAATCACTTAAGTCGAATGGTGGATGAACACTATTTCCTTTTTACATCTATGTTCATAGCAATATATTATTAAAGCTAACAGGTTATATTAATGAAAATAACACTTTGTTAAAATGCAACTTTTCTCAATTGAGTCTTTTCTTACAGTAAGTACTGCATAGGTTCACTAACAATACAATTGCACTCATGGCGAATAGAATAATAAAATAAATGGTATGTTGTTATATCCTATAATATAAGCATTTACAAAAAATTCATAAGATTTTTGAAAATAAATAATATACATCGTTTCAGAAAAACTTCACCAAAAAAATTATTACACGGTTACAGAAACATTGAGGAGGAACAGATCTGTGCATCAAATTTACATTTTAAACTTAATAAAAAAATTATTGTATGTATATTTTCTTATAGCTAAATTAATATTATTTGTTTTATAAAGATATTTTAGATTTAAATAATTATATTTTTAGTAGTACTACAACTTTAAAATGATAAGTTAATTTATATCTCAAATATTTGTGGAGATTTGATCAAAATCCTCTAATTGGATATTTCTCGTTATTTAAAGTAGCTCCAAAATTATTGTCATGGGTAAATGAGAATTTCCACTTTTTTTGTAATGTTAGACAATAAATAAATATAAAATTCAATCAAAACGTTGGTGTGAATTTTGAGAAAATCGAGTTTATCTTTTTTCGCCGTTAAGTGAATTACCCTTAATCCTATGGTTTTAAATATAATTCCAAAAACTCGCTGGGGGAGTACTATTAAAAATCTAGATATTAGGCTTAGCCCGATCGGTAAAATGGTTTCATCTTTAGACCGAGATATAGACAGATGGGTAGACAGACAAACGGTATAGCAAAAACAACTATTTCGGTTTCACTGGGCATTTATAAAAATATCAAGTCCGTCTTTTTACGATCATAATACGTCTCTCTCCGAGGGGTCAAAAGAAAGTAAAATTAGTGATATCACTATTAGCTGAGCATCAGTTTACTAGGAATGACATCTATTATATTCTATTTTGTTCGTGATAAACTACGTTACTGGCCGTAAATCGAGGTACCACAACACCTATTTAAGAATTCATGTATAAAGGGTAATTTCTTAGGTTAAGTTAATTTGCAATCGGGGGACGGGGGGAAAGATACTAATACACTCATGTGCTTATTGAGTACACGTCTTACAGAGAAATAAATGACATGCTACAGCAACATATACTTTTTTTTTTATCACCGTGTCCTACTACCCGTTCGGGTTCTACGCTTATATATTAATTACAATAATGGTTTAGTGATTGGGGGGGCTATATTTATAGGAAGTGTACCCAGATTAATGTGAAGGGAGAGTGAAAACATATTTTGGAGGAAATAACCTCAGTACAACTGACTTGAGAATCGAACCTCAATATCCCCGTCATCGGAAGTATAGTTTAATGAAATATTAGTACGTTAGAGCATTCGGCCACCAAAGAGAGTGACATAGATTATTGTACGTAGTGAATAACTGTTGAAATAAGTTAAAAGTTTATTTATAAATCTCGAACTAAAATAAATTGTTCAAGATGCACTAGTGCAGGGGTTCGCAACCTTTAATCGCTTGCGTACCCCTTGGCAGCCCATTTCCATAAATTGTGCCCTTAATATTAGCAAAATATTTAATTAACACAGTAGTAGTTATTTCCGATTTATTTGTTGCTACTGAAAATAAATGGAGTAATAATGAGATTAAAAAACAATGTAATAATAAGGTGTATATATCTTTACATTCAAAATGAAAAAGCGACAGTAAAAACGCACACATTTAATTAATTTATTAATAATTTTAAAAACAGCTTTATGTATAAAATTTAAATCATTTTCTCAAGGTCAAATATAGAAGCAAACTACCTTTTGATATATCGTTGAGCTAATTTACCCACTTTTGACTGATCTTTTGTCTTACAAATGTAGCCCCACGGCTTCTTTCGTGTAGACTGACAGCTCACAGCTGACTTCTGACAATCAACATTTAGGTATATACCTAAATTTTGACTGTCAGAAGTGGCAGCTGCTAAACACATGTTTTTGCAGATCATATGCTTCGGCGTAGGGATACATAGTTTGGTCTGGTAACTTTTCAAAGCCGTCAGTCAGCACCAAAGAAGTCATGGGACTACTGTAAATTGCAGGTATATGTATAATTTTTCCGTCATTGTTCAAATATTTTAGCGTACCTCCAAATGTCCTGGCACGTACCCCTGGAGGTACGCGTACCTCACGTTGGTAACCACTGTACTAGTGCATAAATCATGGCGATCCTGTTCAGTGCGCTTGAAATTTTTTCACAAACATATGCCATGTCTTTTCAAAGGCATTTCCAAGATGATTTAAGAAGTCTTTAAATCCCTTCATACCCGGTTGGAATAATAATCCATCAAGTATCAAAGAACGAATGAAGTTAAAGTAAGCTCATGCGAAAGGCAGTTTGGAGGGAAAAAATAACCACATACACTATTTCTACTTGCAATAATAATCATAGCTTGCAACAAGTCTTTTTAACTTCCCGTAGAGGAAATGACAGGATGTGTCCAAATGTTGTGAGAAAACAAGCAAACAAGCGTTTTAACAGAAGGTAGGTTTGATGTCCACAGAGACGCGTTTTGAAGCACATTTCTTGGTCCAGACACATTAACTAATATATATATATATTTACGTACAGCTTGAAAATTATTAGTCTTATAAATATATGTTTCAAATAAAATAGGTTTATTATAAATAGACCTGCATGTTTGCAATGTTAAGAAATTTCATATCTCAAAGCGTTTCAGAGATATTATAAAACATAGGAATTTATGCATCAGACCGGAACCCTTGAAGTCATTTTGACAACAAATTTAGAGTAACTACGTTGTTTTAAATATTGGCCAATGCTTAGAAATGAAATTTAATCAAAATCGTTATAGCCTATTTTGATAAAATATGTTTTTTCTCTTTTCGACCTTCAGTAAGCTACCCTTAATTTTAGGGTTAGCTACCCAATTCCAAAAACCCTTGGGGCAAACCTATGAAAACCCTAAATACCAAGCCCAATCGGTAAAATAGTTTAGGCTCGACTCTGAGGTACATACAGACAGAGAGATGGAAATGCAAAAATCATCTTTTTGGATTTGGGGGTTCATGAAACGTCGAAATTCGTCAAAACCTTGGGTTCAACTTTTTAGATGATCACAATAGGTTATCTACCAGTGAGGTTGCGAGAAAGTAAAAATGTTGGAGATTTAGAGGACAATTTGCCAAATAAGTATGCTGACACATTATGCTTATTGTCTAAAACTAGTGGATGGTGACCTGGCGGTCTAGGGGGTAAGGTATCAGACTTCTGTGCTGAGGGTCCGGGGTTCAATCCTCGGTCCCGGCAAGGATTTATCTGATTACCAAACCCTTCCTTCACCTCTGACAAGACATCTTGTGAATGTGGTGAATGCCAGGCCCCCACCGTGGTTCGAATTCCACGTTAAACTGTAGGTCCTCCATTTCATCTCACAATCACCCTACCATTACACATTAGCGTAAGTGCGTATAACCCAAACGGGTAGTAAGACGCGGTGCTAATAATAATAATAATAATAATAATCTAAAACTTGTGGATTAAGGCCAAGACGAATCAAATATTGCCTCGGTAGAAACATTTAGTTTAATTTTAAAACATACTGATCCAAACAATGCTTGAATCTTGGTCATGAGCATCAAATATTGTTTCACCAAAATGTAGACGAAATTTTTGACAAGATTAAAAGTTTAAATTTTAAGTTTAAAGTGTTTTTATTTTTAAATGTGTGATAATTGATAGCTTACATAAAACTATCCCACATTATCTTATAAATTGTCAGTTGTGACCCGATGAAAATCTTTTTTGTTTATATTTGATAGAATAAGGCAAGGTATCGGTGGCTAGACCTTTGTTTTAATCTCAGAATTGAATATTTTCACTTAAAGCATTGGTCAATTTGAGACAATAACTTTAAATTCAATACTAAACATTTTTAACAAATCAAAAACTAGTAGATAATTTCCACTTTAGTTTTGTTTAAAATTACACTGATAAATATCAAACAAAATCTTAACCAATGCGGGAATTTTAAACGTTTGCAATGCGTCACAGTGATCCCCCATGTAGCACCCTTAGCTTGGGCTCCCTTCATCTCCAGTTTAAGCTTACCAGCTGAGCTGCTTTTAAATATTAAATACAGCATTTTTTAGCCGCAGTGAAAATATTCATTTGAATGCCATCGCCACTACACGCATCCGTACCTGAAACCTTATATCCCCCCTTCACATGAAATTCATTATTTTACGAGCCTGATAATTTATACAGAACTACCAATTGCTCGGGAGTCGTATAATTATTACAAACCAACAAAATTTAATATAGCTTAAGATATACTTAAGACTTATATAACATTTTATTTAATTAAAGTCCGACACATTAGATCAATCAGATTCGCGTCAGTTTAATAAGCTAAGGCTACTGGATTTGACTCCCCGTCTTACTGGTAAAGTTATTATTGGTGAAATTAGGTCTTCCCCAGTGACAGTAGACTGGGTGGTATGTCTGTTATAGAAATAAGTTAGTTGGAAGTCATGCACTGGTGTATTAAGTCGTTTAAAAAGGTGCAAGAAAATTCCCCTAGTAGATAAAATTAATGTGAAATTTTAACTATAAAAATACAAGCATCTCACGCGTTGATTTTAATATTTTATATGGGCGTCATNCCATCCCCTCCTCAATAATCAGTATGAATAGGATATAATTAGTATAGTAAGAAAGTTAGTTGTTTTTCAACCATTGAATTTAAAAAAACCTTTGAGACAATGCATAAATGATAGGAATCTTTCTTACATAATTAATTCCTTTATCATATTATTAATTTGGTACGAAATTATATTTATTTTCATACTTAACTTCTTTTACAATAACTAAGAGATGGCGACACCTATGCCATTTTAATTGATATGAAAATAAATAAAAAGTCCCGAAATATCAAATTTGATTTAAAATATGAAATATTTTACTTTTTATTTTACATGGATAGGTCTATACATAATAACTAACACCCTTTCAGACAGCATTAACTTTGATATTTGTAAACGTTAAGATGGTTAAAATGTTTGCATATTTGGTTTTTACTTTTCAAATTTCTTCCTCGTCAATATTTATACTTTAAATGAACCAAGTAAATTATTTACAAAAGTGTAGGAGGAAAAAGCGATCTTAATTGTGTCTTATACCTTCTGGTGAAACCTGCTTCAAGCCGCACAAGGACGAACAAAAAATTTGTTGGGATTGACCCCGAGTCATCTGGACAGTGTTCAAACAAATGTCTTCCTAGAAAAAATAGATCCACAAGAGCAGCGGTAAGCTGTATTGTAGGTTCATCACTTAGTGACAATAATCTGATAGTTCTATTTATATTCTTCCACCTTAATTCATATGACTAGGAATGTTATACTCAAATGTCATTTTGCAGAAATGACACAAATATTTACAACTATAAAATATATATTTGGAGATTTTGTAAAGGCATACATTTATTTTTTACTTATGTTAAAACTGTAAAGATATTTGATATCTTTATTGTATGGTTATTGTTGGTAAAATTGGTCACACCCTTGAAAAATGTTTGATTCGATTATATATGATTTGAACATAAACAATATTATCTTCCCTCTCCAAAACATATATGATGTAAAGGCAGCCAATTTTACGACCTCTGCAACATATATCCAATATAAATATAAATTTAGCCAATTGTTCACCCTTTACAATATATAGCCAATATAAAGATATCCATTTGTTCTGCTATACAAACCCGATTTGAATGTATTAATAATTGTTCACATCTTCTATAACATAAAGATAGTGTAGCCATTTGTTAATTCTGCTTTTGAATTAAACTTTTTAATTTGCTTTATTGGCATAAGTTAAAACATTATATTACCTAGCACAGTAGCAGTAGCCCCAAACATAAAATAGTCATACCCAGTGCCAGGTAAGTTTACAAACACAACACTAAACTATTTTATATCGAGACCAGAGTTCCTTATTTTGTAGTTTACCTTTACAGCCAGCCAGTCCGCCATATAGGCAAGCAACCATGTAGAAACTATACTTTACCCACAAAATACTCCTGAAACTCATAATGCCGTGGCTATATATCTTCATTTCCTCTGGCCGTTAGCAATTACTGCTTAAGCGGCCATTACAGGATAAATCACTACAGTTACATCACTCAGCGTGACCCCCCTCCCTCTGCCCTCCTACCCCCCCCC
>CABFVX010000403.1:115597-140807 GCA_902151425.1 Timema shepardi
ACCCCCCCCCCCCGAACAAATCCTCAGGGGACACATTACACCCAACAATATACACCCCTCTCTGTTGAGTGTCCTATTTGGGTAGCACCGAAATTACGTTTCGTGGTGTCCAACTGGAGAAATTTATTACCTCTGTCAAACCGCCCTCCCACCCTTCACTAGTCCCCTTCACCACTTCCCAACTATTTCATAAGAGATAATAGGGAATTATTTGTTGTTATTTTAAGGATGTATAGCCAAACAACGAAAAAGGATTGTTCAAATTGTTTCAAAGTGATTAGAGATTAATTGTGTATATTTTTTTACTATTTAAAATCGCACGTTTAAAATTTAAATTGTCATACGAGCCTTATTTTTGTACTTTAAGATACTGGCTACCCACCAGCCACTTAATTCATTCCTTTTTAGTAAATGGGATGACGAGGGTAAGTTCTCAGGAAAAGAATCAATATTCCTGTGGAGAGAGATGAAACTACTGTCACAGCTATCAGATTAAATCAAACATAGGGCCATCATAGTCGGGCATGCAGGTCACTCACCTGAGCCTACAATTTTGAAAGATTATTATTTATTACAGTTTGTCTACGTTATATTAGTGTAATTATACTCATAATAAAAGAAAAACAATTATTACCAAAATACTTTTGATGATAGGTTAGATCCCCAAGGCATTTATTTCTTAGTATAATTTTGAGATAATTTCAACAAACTTCAGGTGTGAATTTAAGGAACGTGATAAAATGGGTTTATGCAGTTTGTAAACATTGTTTTGGTCAAAATAAATCAAACATTGCTACAAACATAGAATTTAATTTACTTCACATTCTGATATAAAAAATTCTTGAATATCTGTTAAGGGTGTCCGGGAATTTAATGACAACATTTTCTCTTCCTTAAAAAAATTGTGGCATCTAATGCCACTATGCTAATGAGTAATGACAGATATTCAACACATGTTGATATTACCATGTGAAAAAATCAAGATTTATTGTTTGTACTGTGGCAATCTTTAATCTATCTAAAATCTATTATTATTATTATTATAAAATATATCTAAAATTATTTATTATGTAACAAAAACATACCTAGGAAAAAGTAACGTCTCTGTTCACCTAACAATCAATTTTCTGGACCCAAATTTAATAAATATATTTATTAGCATCTCATAAACTACTGGCTCTATAAAAATGTATATTAAAAATTAAGCTTTTTTATTTTTTTTTAGTAATACTACAATTTTAAAATGAAAAGTTATTTCGTATCTCAAGTATTTGCGGAAATATGATAAAATTAGAAATTTCCGCAGATGTAAAGTACCCTGAAATTCAATTTAATGTGTAAATGAGATTTGCCATTTTGTCTTCAAAAGTTAAACAGTGCCTAGATATGAAGTTTAATCAAAATTTACATAGTATTTCAAGAAATTCAATTTGTTCTCTTTTTGTCCTTTAATTTTAGATTTGTGTATCTAATTTTAAAAAAATCTTGGAGAATCATTATGAAAGCCCTAGATACTAAGTTTAAGCCTTATCGGTAAAATAGTTTCGGCTATATAAATAGATACAATGAGACAGATGGCATAGCAAAAATAACTTTTTTGCTTTCAGTTTGAACACGAAAAGTCAAACATCCAACAATACCTTGAGTTCCTATTTTTTGACGATCACAATACTTTCTTTACCCGAGGAGAGCAAGAAAGTAAGAAGTATTAAACTTACACAACAAACTTAAAATAAGGAGCTAACCAGAAACTATTATTGTATTTGATTCCTTAGCTCAGCTGGTATTAATTATATCAACTTAATCAAGGGTTTAGTCAAGGTTGGATAGCCTATATGGCTGGTCGAAAAAAAAAAGGTGAAATTTTGACTTTCATATATATAGTCATAAATTGATAGTCTAAAGTTGAGGTGTTTTGTCAATTTCCGGAATAAGTCATATATTTAAATGTATACTGCTAAAATAATTTGATCCAGAAAGCAAACTTCAAATAATAATAAATGATTGATTTCTACTCATGCATCAAAGTCTCCATGTCAACGTGGTATTATGACCTAAAATCACATAACATTTACTTTCTCTCGAACCCGTAAAGAAAGAATTATTCTAATAGTAAAAAAAAAAATCTAACTTGAGAATTTGATGTCGGTGTTTCATGATCCACTGAAACTGAAAAGGTATTTTTTTTGCAGTGCTGTCTATCTATCTATATCTTGGACTAGAACCGAAACCATTTTACATTTTAAAACTTGGTATTTAAGAATTTCACAGGTTTCACCCAAGGTGTTTTTTGAATTAAATATCTAACCTTACAATTAAGGATAGTCTAGTTAGGATAAAAAGAGATAAAATCGATTTTTTCAAAACAGCTTTAACGATTGTGATTAAACTTTCTATCAGCTGCAATCTCATTTTAACATAAATATGACTTTAAGGGTAACTTACTTAGGCAGGAATTTCAAATTTTGATCATATGTCCGCAACTATTTGATATAAAAAATAACTTATCATTGTACAGTTGTAATATTAAAAGTAAAAATCTTTTCTTTGGATTTTTTTATAAAACCAAAAGTTTCTGAGTTATAAGTATGTGTATAAAAAAATTATGCAACCCTTCGAAAACAGAAATTGTTTAGTATGCTCTTTGGTGGACAGAGATGTTCTTCTTTACTGTTTCTATAACAATGTATATTATTTCATTAATGCTATTTGGTGTAATGTTTTTGCAACAACTTATGTTATTTCGTTTGACAAATATTACAAGTTTGTGGCAAATGTTTTTATTTTAAGATAAAAGACAGAGAAAGTGTGTGTGGTGCAGCGTACCATTATTTTTTTTCAGTTTCTTTAATCAAGGTAGGTAGCTAGTGACTGAGACCACACTTAATGTGAAGTTCGAATAATTCCTGCCTCACCTGGTTTCACCTCTTTATTGTGCCCCATTAATAACTACCCATCCGGGCTATCCTCTTAGTTATACTAATGGGGTAGGAATGAGGAAGGTTAAAATTAAATGTACCCACACTATCTTGGAGGGAGAGGGAGAGGCTGATTATGAAAAAAAATGATTAGAAACAGACAAATGTATCAGAATTCTTACTAGTGAAAGTGACTTGTACGCCACTAGGATTCAAACCAAAGTGCATCTGGCGTTCTGGGGTAACGTTTGGTGGGAGAATGCCTACACGTTTTCACCAAAAGAAAAGGCTGATATTGCTTAAAATAAATCACATTTAGTATCAATATAACGATTTCAATCGTATGAAATATGAGTATAGCTATACCCCATCCACGGTAGGAGGGTTGGTAATTGACAACTAGGAAAACTACCAACTTTACTTTCGTTTATCCAATCATTCGCCAACCTATATGCATTGTAAATCCTACACCCTAGCTCAGTCGGTTGCGTCTCTCCCTACTGAGCTAAGGTCCCCGGGTTTGACATTTAGCATGACCGAAAAATTTATAATTGGTGAAATATGGGTTTACCCTTTCAAATAGATAAAATAACGGCAGGGGTCTGGATGTTGTTTTTGTCCTAGTCTTAAGTTTGATTGTAAGGCATATGAAGCTACGACAGGCCTAGTCAGTTGTTATTATTATTAGCACCGCGTCTTACTACCCGTTCGGGTTATACGCACTCACGCTCATGTGTAATGGTAGGTGATTGTGAGATGAAATGGAGGACCTACACTTTAACGTGGAATCCGAACCACGGAGGAGGCCTGGCATTCCCCACATTCACAAGATGTCTTGTCAGAGGTGAAGGAAGGGTTTGGTAATCAGATAAATCTTTGCCGGGAGTGTCAGCTGTTAGTAGAAAATATATGACTTGAATAAAAACTGGATCCGCCCTGGTGGCATAGTTAGCTAAGGCGCTAGGCTCGTGCTGAGCTAGACTGTCAAGGGCGGGGAGATTAAGGTTTGAATTTCGGTCGGGTGAACTGGGGATGGTTTTTCCCAAATCATTTTCCACTTTACCTTCACGCAAATGGGGGTTCACTTCCTCTAAATTCAACCTTACCAATCCCTAGTACCATTAGCGTAGTTATTACTCAAGCGTTTAACCCGAACGGGTAGTAAGACGCGGTGCTAAATAATAATAATAATAATAATAATAATAATAATAATAATAATAATAATAATAACTGACCCAGGCCACAGACGGAAAACAGTAATGATATAAAAAAAATATTATCAGTAAGACCAAGTTGAACTGTTTGTGGTCACTATTGGCAGTCAAAACTTTCACAACAAACTATTTATTTTTAATTATTATGATCTTAACTTAACCGTTTTTACATCTTCTGCCAGTTATCAGTTACCACAACTCCTAGGGTGAATTGACTAACTTATATTGCTGCGTGTGAGGCAATTGGCCAACCCCCCTCAGATGCTCATTTCAGTTCGAATCACGCTCAATTTAATATGCATTCATATAGTGTAGTTAGGAATATGAGTGATTTAAAGTTGACCATGAATATGATCTTAAGCGCTAATAGCCCTTAGCTCGTGTAGCGCTACTTGTGTAAGTGGATAGGTCTATCACACACATGTGAGAACATGATTTGATCTTAGGTGGCTCTGATGGACATATTTACAAATACGAGGACGTCCTATCCAAAAAGTAAGTATCTACAGTAGCCTCATGGCTTCTTTGGTGCTGGTGCTGACTGACAACTCACAGCTGACTTCTGACAGCTTTGAATAGTTACCAGACCAAATTATGTATCCCTACGCCAAACCATATGATCTGCAAAAACATGTGTTTAGCAGCAGTCACTTCTGACAGTTAAAATTTAGGTATATACCTAAATGATGACTATCAGAAGTCAGCTGTGAACTGTCGGTGAGCACCAAATAAGCCACGGGCACAGAGAAGGAAAGAAGTCTGTGGCCACGGGGCTACTGTAGATGCCAAAGATGGAAGTACACAGTTCAATTTTCATAATGAGTGCGTTTATGTGACAGCTAGAAAAGCTATAATTTTACGCATTCATGCGTCAATTTATGTGATTTACAGCCGTCACTTATTATAGATATTATCAATACTTATAAAATAAATCTGTAATAATAGTAAATTGTTATTAATTTTGTAAGCAAAATATATGTTTGTATTTTATAAATTGCCTTCCTAGGAAATTAATATTGAACTGTAGTGTGGAAGGAAGTAAGCCCGCATTTGCGTCGAAGGAGAGTAGAAAGCCTTTATGTAAAAACCATTCTCAGAAAACCCATCCGGAATTCAAATTCCAGTCCCGCCATAATCGACACACTAGCTTATTGCGAGATGACTCTTTAAAGCTTAGACCATGCGGTCACTGAAGCGGGCTAGTTTGTAATTATTATTATTATTAATAATGATAATATTTGTTGTGTTTGTAAAGTACATGGTAAATAATGAACCAAAAATAGCCTCTTAGTTAAATACAATATAAAGCTTGTCTAAATAAACATTTATTCTTTTAAAAATACATAAATAGTTGCCTATGCAAATGTTTTTAATGAATCTTTAATGTTAATACTATTTGTTTATTATATTTCTGGGTTTTAAATTGGTTTTCGGTAAAAACTGTTTCCTGTGTTTTGTTGGCTAAACGTGTGTGTGTAGCTGTATAAACAACTCTCTACCCTAAAAATAATTTATCTTCAGAACATTGTCAGTGGCGCCTCTTATTGGGAGAAAGCTGTTAGTGTCGAATGAAGTGTTGAAATGTTACGACTGACAGGAGACAGAAACACACGGTTACTTCACAAAAATTAATGGTTATTCTTCTCTCCTGCTATGTTCTTCTGCTTTCCTCCAAAATTTTCGCACGATGTCGAAAGAGGAGGAAGGGTGGGAGGGGGGAGGGGTCTTTTTGGTGACCTGTCCGTATATTTATTCTTTTTTTGTTCATCTCTCAAGGGGAAAGAGAGAAGAATGTGAAACGACTCTGAATATAGTTTTTCCTATTATTTCTCTCTCTCTCCACCCCCTTAACATGGCACGCTGTTTTGTCCTTAGCCAAAACCAGAAGCCTTAAAGTGGTGTCACTTTTTGCTATATAGCTATATTTATTGAGATTTTAACTAGGGAAACATAAATGTTACCCCCGCAAATAAGGAATAATTTAGAATAAGTTTACCACAATTTTCATAAAGTGAGAGTGAAGAACCATTTAAGTGAAACAATCCTTTAATACACACATATTGAATTCAAACCTGGAAACCCCCTTTACCAGAAAACCAGACCATATGAATTTGGTGCGTTAGCCCACGTGATCACCGATGCAATTACTATAAAAATGGTGGTGCTCATAAATAAATTATAACTTTGTAAATTACTTTATATAAATGTGTTTTTAATATGCTTCCATTCTTTAATGACCTTGTTTTATGTGATTTTATGTTAGACAATAAACAGAATTCTTAATGATTTAAAATAGTTACGTTAGTAACTCTCAAAATAACAAACTATGCCAAGAATTAACAAGGAACTCGTTTAGAGTAAAAGTGAAAAATGTTTGACATCACATATCTTTTCCTTAATGATTTTTATTTAAATACAACCATCCATAGGTGCAACAGTAAAAAACCTGAGATCCGTGCTCAGTTAATTATAATTAATTACGATTATACTCATCAAGGAAGACATAATCTACGTTGTTTATAAATGTAAATATAATTTAATACCTACCGTCCAACAATTTAAGAGACATCGTATACGCATAGTTATTATTTATTGTGCGTGTATCTTAAAATAAATTGAGCTTAGCTTTAATTTTAATTAGATATAAAAAACATACATATAGAACAACGTTATATTAAAAAGCTTAGTACGGTCCTAAACAGACATAAACTATCATAATTGATGAACGCGATTTTTATAATTTGTTTGTCACAGCTGATAAGTTAAAGTCATTAGGAACCATGGACTTAGTCGTAATGGAATATGAAGGTGCAGGTGGCGTGTTCTCAATTTTTTCTAAAAACCCATGTAACCTATAAAGTAAACTGTTGAATAAAGTTGTAAAATTTGGTATCAATCAAGGGAACCATTACACAGTCTTTTAAAGCACTACCACAAAAAAAAAATTAAAAGTATTATTGCGCTATCAGCACCGTTGACAAGCTTGATTTTAGTCCAGGGTTCGATTCCAACCTGCTACACTAGTAGAATTATTTTATAAATACTATTTTTCCTTAGCACCACCTCTTACTACCCGTTCGGGCTATATGCATACGTACTAATTTATAATAATGTGACGGGGATGTGTAAGGTTGAACTTAAAGGAAATGAACCCATAATTGCATGGAGGGATGGTGGAAAACCATTAAGGAAAACCACTCTAAGTACATCAGACTGGAATTCGAGCCTCGCCATCCCGTGATTGGCAACCAGTCTATTGCGAGTGTGACGCCTTAGATCATGACGCATACTTTTTCCATTCGATTGCTGATTTGGTGGCTTTTAATCTAATTCTCTAAATCAGTAGTTCTCAAACATTTTCAAGATTGTACTTCTTGGCCGTGACAAAATATCGATACATTTTCCCCAAATGACAAATATCAGATATTCATTCAAAGGAGAAAATTTCTCTCAGTCGCCTCGAAAATTCCTCACCATGTCTGGTTCCCACCACGTTTGATTCTCTTGTAATTTTGCCAATTTTCCCTTGAGAGCTGCTCATGTACCTCTTGGGGTAGGTTTACTCCAGTTTGAGAATCACTGCAGTCTAAATTATCTTTGAGCGCAAAGAGCTTTAAGTGTTCTATGGTCCATTGTTTCATAATGGACCACGAAATGAGAAATGTGCCTGCTCTTCGTCTCGTCATTTAACCTGCACGTCCAACTAACTTGATTCCCTCCCCGAACCTCGATTCATCTGTTCCTGTCTAACAACGAAATATCCCACTTCACCGACTCCCGTTTAAGCTTTTATAAACACGCGGCACACGGCTTAATGTGAAAGAGTAAGGTAAAAGGTAAAACATTATTTTATGTGTATTGTAATCTTTTATATTGGAGGGTTATATATACATATACATTTTCAAAAGAAAAATATGTTATTTTCTTCCCTTTATTTTTTGTGTCTAGGTAATGAGCGGGTAATTAGGCCCTAATGACAGGGCGGCCCGCGACGGGACCAGCCCCATCTACCGGCGCGCTCACCAATCAACCCACAATCTCCACACCTTCCAACAGATTGTTTCCTTGCCCTTTTATTTCGTACTTATTTCTTCTTTTATTTATCTTTTTATTTTAATATTTCTCAATATTCTAATGTTCTTTGGATGCGGGGACAAAAAGATGACGCTACTTTTCTCATTTCTTTTTTCCTCTCTCGAGTAAAAATACGTTTCTTTGTTTTAAAATTATTGTAGTTAGAGAGTAAAGCATATGACAAATATATATTTGAATTTTAAATGGTGAGTATTATTATGTTAGTCTGTTGTTTAGTATTCTACCATTTCAAGGCTTGGGTTCGGATAAAAATTTTGTTGGACTTACCTTATAAATAACAGGGACTAGGGAAGTGTCGTGGCTACCCGTTTCAGTGGCCTCATGGTCTAAGGCGTCACTCTCACCACAGATTGGACTGGCGAGGACGAAGAGATCGGGTTTTGAATCACAATTGGATGGTTCTCCCTAATAGGGTTTCCACTCTCCCTCCATTATTATTAGCACCGCGTCTTACTACCCGTTCGGGTTATACGCATATACGCTAATTTGTAATGGTAGGGTGATTGTGAGATGAAATGGAGGACATACAGTTTAAAGTGGGATCCGAACCACGGTGAAAGCCTGGCATTCCCCACATTTACAAGATGTATTGTCAGAGGTGAAGGAAGGGTTTGGTAATCAGATAAATTTATGCCGGAACCGGGGATTAAACCCCGGCCGCCAGCATAGAAGTCTGACACCTTACCCCTAGACCACCAGGTCACCCTCTCTCTCCACACAAATACGGGTACGTTTCCTATATAGATAAACTATAGCCTTCCTTATCTTTAAAATCATTAGCGTAATTAGTACCTAAGCGTATAGCCCGAACGGCTAGTAAGACATTGTGCTAAAAAAAAAGTATCATGTTGTGATGCCAGGGTAAGCAGAGTTAGTTGAAACTGCATGAGAGGTATTTAGAACGAATTGATTGGTCTAATGGGATAAGAGTTGTAAAGAACATGTCACAGGTACAATTTTACCAAGCTTCTCTTACCCTGACAACACTCCACTCCACGACAATTACAGGTTCAAATGTATTGTATTAGCAGGGTGATATCTTAACTTGGTCTTTATTACGTATGTTTACTAATGCGACTACACTGATTTCGACTCATTGCTAAAGCATACATTTTATCGCCATTCCTCGATCGATGGGCACGCCAACCAGGGCTTCTTCCTGATATGATGTGGTTTTCCGCTCTCTTTTCACGCAAATGTAAATACATTTCCTCTAAAATTTTACCTTCTTACTACTAATTTCTTGGTGTATAATGTGCTGATAGTTCATATGCGTAATAGGACGTGTTCCACAACATACAACATGTATCACTATTACATTGATTTTACCCGCCTCGGTGGCGTAGTTGGTTAACGCGCTAGTCGTGTTTAGCTCGACTGCTGAGGATGGGGAGATCAAGGTTCGATTCTCGGTCGGGTGAACTGGGGGGGGGGGGATTCCTAAATGGTTTTCCACTCTCCCTCCACACAAATGCAGGTTCACTTCCTCTAATTCAACCTTACCAATTTCTAATTCATTAGCGTAATTAGTACTTAAAGCGTATAGTATAACCCAAATGGGTAGTAAAACGTGGTGCTAAATAATAATAATAATAATAATAATAAATTGATTTTGTCACTTTTGACAAGGGGTTATTTAACATTTTGACATCTGGTTGCTGTGTGTTTCTCCTAAAGTTTAATTGCAAAAGCCGATAATAGCTATGAAAGTATTACATGAATAAATAATTAGCTCCTTTAGATGTATATTTCTGTTAGTCCGTCTGTAAGTCTGTTTAAAGCCAAAGCTACTTGATATTTGTATGTTTTATGGCCTTATCTAAAAGCTAAATAAATAAGTTTTATTCTATTCTAGCCCTAAAATTACGGAAGTTTGTTTAATTTACGATGGATTTTCATAAATTCAAAATTTTAAAAAAAATATCTTTAATGATTTAATTCAAGATGGGTATTTCTTTACATAATAGATAAAAATGTGTTGTTTTTTGTTTTGTTTTTTCTAAACAAGAAACTTTTTGACGACTAATTTTTGAAATTTAGAAATTTGTTAAGAATGTTTGTGACAATTCAGTTTGAAATTCAAAAATTGTTTCACATTATTGTCAAATTAATACGATTTTATTTCTGAGGAAAATTTATTTTATGGTAGTTTACTGAACTAATTGTTTACAATAGAATGTATGAGAATGTTTATAAAATCTAGTCACACACATTTTGGGATGCCCAAATATTTTATAATCGTTGCGTTATATAGGGACAGTAGCTCTACTTGTAGAATAACTTCATTTTTTTTTATAGCAGATGGTCTTACTACCCATTTTGGCTATACACTTTATGTACTAATTACTCTAATGAACTAGAAATGAGGAAATGATAAAGTGTACCCGAATTTATGTGAAGGGAGAGTGGAAAACTACTTGGGTAAAACTTCCCTCAGTATAACTGACCTAGATTCGAATCCCAATACGCTTGTATCGGAAGTCTAGTCCATGCAAGAGTGACATGTCAGACCATGCAGCCACCAAAGCAGGTAGCTTAAGTTTTATTAAATTATGATAAGGAAGGTAATGTAAGGAACTACACAAATATTCGCAGGGAGTGATAAATCACAGATGTAAAACCATCCCCAATGCAACCGCGCAAGATCCTTACCTTAACCTAACAGTCACTAGCAGCCCAGTCTGATGGGAGGTTGACATCATAGACTATATGACCACTGGTGTGAATACTTTACTCACAATAGCCAGGAAGTTAATAAAAAACACAAATACAGCCACATTTAAAAAATCTAGTAACCAGGTTAACCTATAATCCTTGTAGCCCCCATAGAGTACCCTTCCCCCACGCCCCCCAACCGCCTGTCCAACAAAACTCTTCATCTACGAGGTCAGTTGAACAATAAGCCCATACATTGAAGCTATAAATTGTTTTATTTGAGATATCTACGTGATTTCTAATATCCTCTCCAGTTAACTGATTACATTTTCTTCTACACTCAAAAACATGACATTAACATCNGCAAACAACCGTCTCGAACAGAACGCATTCATTGTAATTACGAGACGTGAGTACCGTGACATGTCAAAGAGGAGACCTTCGGCTACGTTCATACATGTTAATAACCGAAGAGTCATACGTTCTATAAGAGTTATTAATAGCTTTACAAGCGACCCGCCAACCCTTTTGTTTCTCTATGTGCGCAACCGTAATAACTGTAATGTATGAACGCATCAACCTCCCCCCTCCCCCAACATCACCTCTTTCCTCTCCACTCTATAATGTTTTATGATCCAATTTTAAAAATCAAGGCCATTTATATTACTATTATTATTAGCACCACGTCTTACTAGCCGTTCGGGTTGTACGCACTTACGCTAATGTGTAATGGTAGGGTGATTGTGAGATGAAATGGAGGCCCTACAGTTTAACGTGGAATCCGAACCACGGTGGAGGCCTGGCATTCCCCACATCCACAAGATGTCTTGTCAGAGGGGAAGGAAGGGTTTGGTAATCAGATAAATCTGTGTCGGGACCGAGGATTGAACCCCGGCCGAAGGCCATTTATAAGCTACAAACAGTGTTTCAACCCATCTCGGTGACTGCATGGTCTAAGGTGCTATTCTCGCAGTAGACTAGGTTGCAGATGACGGGGAGATCAAAGTCCAAATATCGTTCGGGTATACTGAGGGTGGAATTCCAATCTCCTTCAATGTAAATGTAAATACACTTCTTCTAAATACAACCTTCCTAATCCCTTAAGCAATTAGCGTAGTTAGTACATAAGCGTATGGTCCGAACGGGTAGTAAGACGTGGTGCTAAAATAAACAAACTGTTCCCTTGTTCAAAATTGATAGCGTTTCATTATTATTTTAAAGTTATAGATAATATATATAGGCCTATCAAGAGTGACAGCTCAAGATGGCATGGCTTGACTTATGAATACGTGAAAGTAAGTTTAGTAATTTTCTCGGCTTCCAGGTTAAAAAAAACGGTCCTTCCTATGAAAAACTGACCATATCTGGTTAAAAGGGTGTGTTCCACCTCCCGTTGAGAAACGAATTCTGTTTTGAATTGAATTTGGTGGATGGGGGTGTATGATGAAGTTGGTGCCCTTACATCAGGCGCATAATAAAAGAGGAAATGCGTACTACCGGAAGCGATTGTTTGGTTTCAATCAAATGGATTACATAACAAAAGGCGGGGAAGGAGAGGGTGGATGGCGTTGTTCAAATCGCACTGTGTTCGGTTGTACATCAAATTAAGAATATGAAAATAGTATATTTTGCAGTTGTAAACTTTTATAAGCGCGTCATGTATACGGTCATCCTCTTGCATGAAAGATTTGATAGAATTTCAGAATTTACTATACACAAATTCGTCCTTGCAACGATGTAGTTTTTAAATTTCCATTACGTCTTGATACCGATTTGGACTATACACATATATTAACTTCGCTGATGGGCTAGGGAGGTTGAAGGTAGAATTTTAAAGAAAATATACCCGCATTGGCGTGAAGAGGAGTTGGAAAACATTTAGGAAAATATACCTTCAGTATAACCGACCGAAACTTGAAACCGGGCTCCCCGCCGTTGTAAATCACGTCCAACACATGTGATGAGTGACACGTTAGACCTTGTAACAATCGATGCTGTTCATGCTGTATAATAGTTGACGTTAAGTTGGGTTATGTTGTTGATCTTAAGAACCTTGTCTACCTGTGACGTCATGGCAGGTCAAGTTTTAGTCAGCGAATTTTAAAGATAGGTTAACGTTGAAACAAAGACCATAAGCTCTTAAATAAATCTAGAAATATTCCTAAAATGTTTCAAAATTATTGTGTTTTTTTTTATCTTGAATTAGTTTTTTGTTAACGTACTTTTATAGATCATCTACAACTTAGGCTATCTGACTTGGTCATGAAAATGGCTTATTGGAGTCTTCCTACCAGGATGTAGACTAAAAATGTATGTGGTAGCACATGCCTATCTAGCATAGAAATCAAGAAAAAGGTGATTTTAAAATGCCAGTCAATGTTTTCAAGGAGCAAATAGCATAGTGATCAGTGGCATGGGGTCAATTCTGGACAAGGGGAAGCAATGAGGCTACAATAAAGGGGTCCTGATGGACCCTAGGTTAATTAGATAGCCACAATGGTATTTTAATTTTTTTTATAAATATTCTGGAAAAGAAAGTAAGGGAGTAACTTAAATAATAATATTAATAATAATAATCAATCAATCAATCAATCATTGTTTACTTAGGATTCAACAGAAAAATTACATAATTGACTTTTTTATCCAATCCTGAAGTACCAAAAAGCTTTACACATATAACATTTCCTCTCAACAATAATAATAATAATCATTAATTTCAATTGCCAAAATTTTCTCTTGGGTTGTAGCCTGCAAATGAGTATGAACTTTGGCTTGCCCTATAGTTTTGAATACAGATTTATTCCCAACACGTTATTATCATCAGTAAATAGTAAGGTCAACTATATAATTTTTTGCCAAACCAAAATACCGATATTTGCTATACACTGTCATAAAATTAATTATTGAAACGTCAAAGTTTATTTTATAAGCTGCCTGAAGATTGAGTGGTTCTTCCTGTTTCAATTATTTTATTTTTCTCGTCCAAAACCGGGACGAAAAACTACGCTTCAAAATATGACTTATGAATACACAGCAGCTTCCACTGCTGCACTTGTTGACACACTCGTCATTCTACTACTGTACTCAAATAAATAAACCTCTCCCCTTGGAGGATCAAACAAGCGTCATTATTCAGTAAAATAAAACTAAACTTACTTTAAATTGGTGATAAATACATTACCAAACAAGCGATTGGTGGAATAAAGAGTGAGAGAGATGAGTTGGCTGACCGGTCAGTCTGATAAAGAACGGCCTACTCCAAAAGAAGAACTGTGACCTCAACTCAGTATACTTGTTGGAGAGGATTCTTTTATAATAATAATTTGTTTTAACTTCATTTTCCTCTTATTTTCTTTTTCCCCTCTTTAATTTTAAGGAACCGTTGCTTCCCTTGCTTCCATTTAATAAAGGCCACTGATAGTGATTATATAAACTAGTCATTGGAAGAATGGAAGTGTTTGTTATCAGTAGATAAACAAGAGGCCTCACATGGTGAACTGGTCATTTTATTTCCTCTATTTATATTTCGTACATTCGTGTCTAAGTGTGATATTGCTTAGACTGCTTAGGTGCGTTAAGTTAAGATGCAACCCGCTTCGCAAAATAGTTTCAAAATCTCCAAGTAGACGACGTCATTAAGTGCTATGTCCTCGTTAAGTCCATTGTCTGATTTGTATTGATGTGGTTCTATCTTGATAACGTTACACGTTAAATGTATTATAAAATATATTTATTTTAACGAATTTCTTTATTATTTTCTCACTTTATTAAGTTTTGGTGAGGTGAAGTTTAACTGCTTTACCTTACTGCGTATGGAGGGAGTGATAGATTTAAATAAGGGTAAATAACGTCAATATGTAAATAAAAAAGCATCTAAGAAAATGAGGAACGTAACTTCGAAAGAATCAATTTTAATTAAAAGTAATTTATAGATGCATTAAGAATGTTTACAAAAGGCTGGATTATTTCATTAAACTTGTGATTTATACATAATACAAAACCTTTTATTTAATTTCTTTGGTAACATTAAATATTGCCAAGATAATGATGAAAACGATAACTGTGCTAATTAATGTGAATCTTATATTTCACAGTGGTATGAACTACAATACAATATATCGGGAAGAACTTTACATGACAGCTATAATAGCTACTAGATCTACTTTATGGTGTTCATACGTGAAGTACTGGGATGTACAACTATCACTTTTGATATATTATCAATATCTATAAAGTAACAATGATAATATAGTAAAATGTTATCAATGTTGACCGCAAAAAAAATATGTTTGTGTTTTATAAAAGTTTATTTTTATTAAAGTTCCATTTATTATATCTTATTGTTTTAGGTTATAGTTACCATAACTATATTAGTGGTAGTTTCTCTACCGAAATAAGAATTAAAACATCGTCCCTATGTAAGACCCACACCTATAATGCAACCAGGGTCCTCCTAGCATCCAGTAAGTCTCTTTAATTACTCAGGCAAAATGTCCGGCAACTGATTCGTCATTGGAGCTCAAGGGCCCATACCTACCTGTGCGATAATTCCCTCAAGTGTAGGGCGAGGTATTTTTGTAATCAAGGTGCTGGCTAATCGCGAATTGCGTTGTTGTTGGACCATGCCTTGTATACCAGTTAGCACCCTGGGTGGCCAGCCACCTACAGTGTTGCTCTTCCCGATACAAGATGGTCCACAAGTAACGAACGAGCTGGTTCTATATTTCCAATAAAGAACTCGGATAGAGAGCAGTATAGTAGTTTATGCAGCAGTGCATATTTCTTTAAGCCCTCGAATAAAAAGGTGTAGAAAGTTGTAATGTGTGTTTCATGAATAATAAAGAAACCTTTTTGATTTTCTCGTGATACGCGTCTAAGCACCCACCCGCTTTAAGCGCATTATTATACTAATGGGATATGGATAAATAAGGGAAAATGTTGAGTAAGACCACTTGAAATTCAATGGCGTAAGGGGTGGTAACCATTTAAGTAAATCCCTCTCAATACATCCGTCAGAGATTCAAACCACTGACGATAACTATTACTAACATACCAGAACAGACAAGTGTACTGTTGGCCCCCATAGGCCGTGGATATGATTCATAAGCAATAATCAAATCGTTGACATGAAGTTATGTATATAGTTTATTGTTAAAGTTACAAAACACAGATCCCGTGACGTATGTGTAGGCTTAGTGGACTGTGACTGACTGACTAGCCTACACCTACCAGGAGGTGTTGACTCTTCTGAGTCTCACAAATAACTCAATTGCTGTTCCCCTCAGGCAAACACTCTCTGATCTATAACATATCCTAGCGCTACAGTTGTCTATGCCCGCCACCAAACACATACGTCACACAAGTTTAACACCTTAGTCCACGTTTTCACCGATGCAGGTATTTGACATTAAAAAACACCTTATGATGATGATGATGATACGTTTGATAAACAAAATGTTTTGGTATATTCCTATTAAAACCGTGCAGGTTAGCATAGTTTTAAGGAAATTAACCAGATATTCGATCATGGTAGCTTTGATTTATAGTCAGAAGGTTTATCCTGTACTCATAATTATTGATCATCCATAACAAGCTATATCGTAAGTAAAATCCATCAGCATATAGGCCTAATGTCTAGTAAGACATGGTGCTAAAAAAATAACAATCATATGCATCGGTGAGCAATCAGATTAAGTGTCAAGTTAGTCTAGTCTTATTTATCAGTGACTAGTAGTCAGTCGGGGTTTGAATACAGGCTGGGCGTGATGAACGTGATTTCTCCTAGATAAATTTCCACTCCACGCAAATTCTGGTATAATTCTTCTAAATTATACTTTACTGATCTCTATTTAATTAGCGTACTTAGGTAGGTATAAAGGGGACGTGAAAAAAGCGAATTATTTTCGCAGCTTTTATTGCAAAACATGTTTTTGGTCAAATTAAATCAAATATTAATTCAGTACAAACATAGAGTTGAATTTTCGTCACATGGTGATATCAACATTTCTTGAAAATGTATTATGGGTATGCTGAAATTTAATGGGAACTTCTTTCTTCTTCTTTTAAATAGTGTATTATCTAATGCCAATATGCTCATGCCAAATATTCAACCACTGTTGATATCCCTATGTGTAGAAATTTAAATTATGTGCTAATATCTGAAGAAAAATTGTATCCATTTTTGCCAAATAAATGTTTTGCTATAGAAACTGCAAACACACTGGCCTTTTCTCATGTTCCCTACATCCCCACCTTAAAAGAGTTTCGCCTGCTTGGAGCATATAAATCAAATGCATTACTTTTATACAAGCTGAACTATAGGGATATTTTATTCCAAAATTGTTGTAATAAGAAATAATAATATTATATTAAATAATAAATCCTCTTTGAAGCATTTTAGTTTATGCCTGCGGATAAAATTTTATTGAAATAGTTTGAACTCCAATTTTTTTTAAATATTTTCTATTAAAATATGCTCAACCACACGCGTATTATTTAGTAAGTTGTACAGGAATGTCAAATTTGTTTGCTTCAAAGAAAAAAAAACCACACTGAAAACTGAATGTACTAAGTTGGCCGTATTTAAAAACATATAATGAGATCACGATTTTAAGAAAAATACTTATTTAAACGTCCTAACTATTAAAATGGTAAAATTAATATAATAAACAATTTTAAGTATTATTCACAATTTTTACTTGTTATTTCAACTTCAGCAAAGATTTAAATATTTAGTTGCAGTCTTTTTCATATTAATAATTGGCAGCGAGGCGTGTTCATAAAAGTGATGTATCGTGTGTTTGTTTATTTCATAATAGAAAACAACTGTTCACACACTTGTGTGCCTCCAAATATTTCACATATTTGATGCGACAATTTAACAATGTTTGTGACTCTATTTCGAGTGAGTAAGAACAACAAATTTTGTACTGAATTTCCTAAAATATTACTCGGTCTCCAAATATCATAATCCCCAATTATGTATTTCTCCAAGGTTTATACAAAGACAAATTGGGCCGTATTGAATATTGATTCGACAAAAGGTCCACGGGACACACACAATACTGGATCGAGCCATAAGTTTGACATGCTAGAGTTAGAGATTGAGCTATACACGAAAATATTTCCTTTCTCGAGAATACGGGCACCCTTGAACACTTTATTCTATGTCTCCTGCGCAGGTACTTGGATTTGAATAAGTGCTCTACGCAAGTGCGAGGATTTTGGGCCGCTGGGGCAAATAGCGCCAATTTTAAGATACGTTAATCTCGTACACAATCTTTATATATGAAACCCAATTGTTTAATGTATTTTAACAGGATGTAGGACCAGTTTCAAAGTCCAATTTATTACGCCTTAAGTGCGGTGTTATACTAAATACAAGACGAAACTTATAAACTCGAATGTAATGGGCCATTTTTGCATATGAAGCTTGTCCATAGTTTTGACAATTTCATGTGTCTACAAAATACTATCAGCTAGATTTGATTAAGTTGAATGGAATTAAATTATGTATGTTCTTCATAGGTTTTTGGCACGGCATATTAGACGAAACTAATTACAGTACGTCATATCACTCGTTTTATCTACAGTTTACTGTGATTTAAATGAATTCTCGCGCATTTGCAAAGTGTTCCAAAATTTGTATGTTTACAACTGTTCTTAATTTGTTTGGAACGAAGACACGACAACCTTACAAACATATATAAACTTATCTGTGTAGTTTGACAGACGGTAACAAAATTTCCCCACTAAAAACCCTTCAAACTAAAATTACTGGTGGCTGTAGGTAGGATTAATACTATGTATGCTAACATGGGAAAACCTAACTAAAAGGTATAAAAGGATATATAAAATAATTGAATCAATAATTTTTAAATCTACTGTATAAATAAAAGTTTATATTCATTTCTCCACTGGATAGAATAAATGGTACCGAACTCCGCACGGACTTTCTCGCTCGTTTGTTTAAAAATGGAGATATTAACTCAAAACTCTCTATACATGAATAAATATATATGAAAAAAATAGTATACACTAGCATAAAACCCAAGCATATATTGCACTATAACTATATAAAACAGTTTTTGATTCCCCGTTTTAAATTTTATGATTGTATTTTTAAAGAATTTATGTCCTTATTTCTATGTTTGGACTAATAAAAAAGATCAATATTGGGTCCACAAGGCTCACCACTTCAATTTTAAATTTTGACTTCCAGTTTAAATTTTCAACAATTTATTAGGTGTTGCACATCTTCATGCCATCGCATTGCTATTAAATCCCTCATTTATAATAATCTTTACCAATAAAATAAACGATTGGTTTTATAAAAAATATATATCCCAGATTAAATATTTTTATTTCTGATAGTACTACAACTTTCCTTGCTTTATATTTAAAATAGTTTTGGCTCTAAGCTGAGTTATAGACAAACAAATAGATGGCTGGATTACATTGAGATAAACACTTTTATGTTTTAGTGGGTAACGTTAGAATTTATCAAAACTTTGAGTCCAATTTTCTTAACAATCACAATATTTATCTCTCCAGTGGGTCGAGAAAAAGTAAAGGGAGCATAATTACACTTCTACATGATCATTAAGAAAATAATAAAATATGTGACCACGAAAGAGCATAACAATAAATCTAATTTTCTAGCTTGAATAATAAAATCTCGTAATATGTGTGAAACCAAATAATAAGTCTATACATTGTTGTTGAAACACTTCATCAAAGATCATAAATGAAATAATAGATACTTACTTAACCTATGGAATTAAGAGCTAGGAACACTGTTATCCACAAAAGTGCTCAAGAATCAAATTCATTGTCAAAGGCCTTAATTAATATATATATATATATATATATATAATTTGCTTATAACTCAAAAACAATTAATTTTATAAAAATAAATTTCAAATAAAAGATTTTTATATTTAATAGTAGGCCTACTACAACTTTACGATGATAAGCTAATTAATATCTCAAATAGTTGCGAGGAAATTATGAAAATTGGAAAATTTACCTTACGTAAAGTACCCTCAAAGTCATTTTCATGCGTAAATGAGGATTGCCATTTTTTTTCTAAATTTTGGCCAATAAAATAGGTAGATATTAACTATTGAGTCTAAAATGATAGATATAGATCATTGTTGTACACACATTTCCCTTACGAGACAGTCGGAAAGAGAACATACACTTTTAGAGAGACTTACTTATTTCTTAATCTATGGTATTAAAGAATTAATACATTAAAACTTAAGTACTATTTCTTTACTACTAAA
The DNA here is from genome assembly GCA_902151425.1 of Timema shepardi. Lineage (NCBI taxonomy): Eukaryota > Metazoa > Arthropoda > Insecta > Phasmatodea > Timematidae > Timema > Timema shepardi. Next base: position 135,767 of record CABFVX010000403.1, read on the forward strand.
GCTCACAAAATTGTATTAATATACTTGCCAATATCTCAGAAAGGCTGGTTTTATAAAAATATATTTCATATAAAAGTTTTTAATTTTTAATATTGCTACAATTTTTCAATGCTAAGTTATTTAGTATCTCAAATGGTTGTAGAGATACGGAAATTTCCGCTTTTGTAAGGTACCCTAAAAGTCATTTTCATGGTAAAATGAAAATAGCCAGTTTATTTATAAACTTAATCGACAACTATATAGGAATTTTAATCAAAATCGTTAGAGCCGATTTTGAGAATATTGATTTTTTCTCTTTTCGATCTTTATTAACCTATTCTTAATATTAAAATTAAACAGAAACCCAAACAGACGACATTGCAAAGACCACTTTTGAGGGTACGGGGAATTATGAGACGTCGACCTTAATCAACATTTCAGGTTAGCCTTTTTTTAACAGTCGCAATACTTGACCTTTTGTGTTCAAAAAATTTCAAAAATGTAAATATTTGCGCATAGCTTGAAAGTTAATGTTTTTATAAAAATATGCTTCGATTAAAATATTTGTATTATAAATAGATCTACATATTTGTAATGATAATTAATTTAATTTCTCAAATAGTTTCGGAGATATGATATAAAATGAGAATTTACGCTTCAGACCGGAGCCCTTAAAGTCATTTTTACGAAATATCGAGAGTAGCCATTTTATTTGGAATATTTATAAATGTTTAGAAATGAAATTTAATCAAAATCGTTAAAGCCGATTTTTATAAAATTGACTTTTTCTCTATTTGCCCTTCAGTAAACTAACCTTAATTTGAGGATTGGATATCCAATTCCTAAAACACCTAGGGGTAACCCTATGAAGACCCTAGATACCAAGTCTTAGCCCGATCGGTAAAACAGTCTAGAATCTAGTTGGAGAAATAGACAGATGGACATTCAAAAACCACTTTTTCGGATTCGGGGTGTCATGAAACTTTGAGATTCATCAAAATCTCGAGATTGTTTTTTTTTAATCACAATACTTTCTATACCTGTAAGATAGATAAAAAGTAAAAATATGGTTGATGTGTTTTTGACCCGATTTGTGTAAAATTTGGTAGATTTGTAAGCGAAAAAAATTATATAAACATATAAAGTATAATAGTAAGGTATATACTCTACATATATAAAGTCACTATATAAGTGGCATCGGAAATTTTTACTTGGTATTTTAAACAATAAAAAATCTATAGTTTTATAGTTATATTTTATAAAACAATAAAAAAATGTATTTATAAATCTTAGTCCATGCACACGTGTTTAAAGTGAGTGTACACTTTCTACATATCTCTAATTGGAGGGAAATGATTTAAGAATGGGAACTAGAATTTACCAGGAGAGAAGATTAAAAAAAATGGGAATAACCCTCTCCCCTCCCTCACTGCATTTGGTCACGATTTTAGACCCAGTTTTAATATCCATAGTCTAGCCCAATAGTTTTAAATAAATACCTAATAAATAGCCTTCTCGGTCAGCAATCAATCACCCTAGAAAATTAAGGGGAACTATTTTATGGACCAGCCTGTAGATATATAAGGTGTTGCAGCGTAATAAAGTAATGACTGAACTAACGCTTCCTAGGCAAGAGGCTGGAAGTGGACCGGAGAAGAGTGAGGGGAGGGGGTTGAAAGTAGAAAATGAGGGGAGTAAAGGAAGAATGAGAAAAGGCGTTAGAGGAAGGGGAGAGGGGCTATTTTGTACAAACCGCCCTCCCCCTGGGCCCTTGATTGACCGGATCATTCTTGGGGGGTCCCGCGCTTCTGTTATTGTAACTTAGATATTCCCCCTAACTCCTATTCTTCCCCCCCTTCCTGAACCGCCTTCCACCTTCCCAGGCCCATTTGTTAGGTTTCGACTTCATTCAATCAAGCATGCATTGAACCTTTACTATCCATAGACGTATAAATGAAGTCATCTTGAAAAGGAAAGATCACGTAGCAGTCGAAGCGTATACATACTACTACGTTTTATTCTAACACACATCTATTTAAAAATTAATCAGCTTTAACACAATTAATAGCAGCTCATGAATACGTTATACTAACTGTATGTAAAACACAACATCTAAACTAAATATTGTTAGCTCTTCCCCTGCTTGATAGAGAATCAACCAAATTTCAAATAACGGTCCCTGCCCTGAGTTGAATCTAAGATCAATAGATGTAGTCTAATTTTAATAGGAAGAAACGTTCATAAAATATCCAACATATTCTTTTCCTTCAACATTAAAACATGCTATTATATTATGTGTATTATTCTAAAAGCATTGATAGTTCAATCAAAAGTGATAGCTGCATAGGGACGTATAAGCACGTGCACACTAGCTTTTCTAGCTGTCTGATAAGGTTCTTCCTGTGAAAATTGGGGGAAATAGATGTGCCACCAGCTAGTATGTCGCGTCAGCTTATGAAACATTCAAAATACATAAAACTAGCCGACAACAAGATATACACCTGGACCCACAGCCTCCCGGTTAAAATGACAGCGCTCATTGGGGATCTTGAGTTCTTCAACTCGGGGATCGCAACTTGCAGTCCTAAGTGACAACATCGCTATCAAGCAAGCATTTTAAAAGACAATTCACTTTATAAATGGCCTTACTAAAGAACATAAGCGTATTTACATTATAAGCCCACTAGGCACGGGCCTAGGGGCGGTGGCTTTAGCAGGTGGCACATTTTGGATAACATTTTTATTTTGATTATACTATTCTATTTTTAATAATTACGTTTAAAAATCATTGACTAACATAATCGAAATAGTTCAAGTTATCATAACTACAATATTTATTTTTAAATAACCGTACTTTGCGATTACTTTGTAACTGACGTCGGTTTCCCCATCTTATGATGTTAACTCAAGTTACTGTAGGGCATGTATTGTACATGTTTGATTATCTTTCGTAGACATTTTTTCTCGAATACTAACTTCCAGCCCCCCCCCCCACCCCCACCCCTCCAACTTCACTTTACTCCAAAATTTCCTAAAGCCCTTGGTGAAAAAATTGGAGTGGAAAAGGGGGAGCGGGGAATATTATAACTGTGCCTAGGGGGGCAAATTTTTTAAATCTGCCACTGCTAAAGAACAGACAAAAACTGCCTTCTAGTGTCAATAAATCTGCTTTCACAAAGCTACAGTAGCTCCATGGCTTCTTTGGTGCTGACTGACAGCTCGCAGTGGACAGCTAAGAGCTTTGAAAAGTTACCAGACCAAATTATGTATCCCTACACCGAACCATTTGATCTGTAAAAAAAAATCTGTTAAGCAGATGTCACTTCTGACAGTCAAAATTTAGGTATATAACTAAATTTTGACTGTCACAAGTCAGCATAAAAGAAACCACGGGGCTACTGTAGTTACAGTTACCCATGAGACAGCACAGGCTGAAAATTACAAAGAAATCGTAGAATACATTGGGCTTTTGTTTTTATTGAAGTGAATGTTTGCAAATTGTCTAATTGTAAACAATTTTCGAATACCTTTGACCAGTTACTTGTTGGAAAAGATTTGTCCATTGAAAGCGGATAAGTGGCTGAGTTGTGTTCTGACCGTCACCCCTCTACAACGAACAATTTGAAAGTGAGTGGTTTTCACTCAATAGTTATGTTATCAATAAGAACTGCGAATAGCACTCCTCAGTTGCCAAGGACTCGACCTGGCTCAAGGAGTGCAGTGCTGAGTGTCTGATGATTGTATACCTTGTCTGGGACCTTGGCATATTGTACCTTACATAAACATAACTATTAAGCTAATATAAACTCCTCATCTAGATTACTGTCAATAAATTTCAATAATACTTGGTTGATGACAATTTCATTATCATAATGCCAGGATTAAAATTAACAAAGAAATGTCAGCTTCCTCTGAATTTTGTTTAGTGATCCATCAAAACCAGGTTGTAAATTAAAAACTTTTTCATCCAAGGTGCCCTTAGGGATGAGCAAACTGTTCGTTTATACAGGACCCTGTGACTTTGGGGGGGCCAGTGCTTGAATAAATGACAGAAGGAAAAAAACAAGTTGAATGGGAAATTTTTGCTTAGGTGCTCCTATTGTGGGCTTCCTGTATAGGCAATCTAGCAAATATTGCCAGCGTTTGAAAACAAAGAAAAACATACTCATGTGGTTTGATTTATTGAAAGAGAAAGTGAAGTCTCCGTCTTAATTTAATCTATTTTCATTTGTCTTTCTGTTTGTGTTGGGTATATGTCCCAGGATATCTTTTAAACGCATTAATCAATTTAATTTAGACTTGGCACAGCTGTTCAGTGTAGTTCTATACAGATCCATTTCGTTGCGGAAAAACAAATGGGTTAGTAAGAAGAAAGCAACCCTTATAAATATAGAATCATTGCTTTGCGCATTAATTATTACACGTATTTACCTTTAGGGCATTTTCCTAATATTTTATAGGCTGAAAATTGGTATATAGGGGCCAACAACTGTTATAAAATTAAATAAAAGTAAGTTTTTTTAGTATTCTTTTTGGGAGGGGGAGAGTGAGGTAGATAGCTGGGGCCCCACAAACAAAATTTTTCCAGGACCCTACGTCTAATAACTAATAAGGATGGCCTTGTTGCCATCTACATTTAACTGTTTTTAAACACAAAAATTTACAAGAAAATATTACTATTGTAACGTGGGGGGCGCACGTGACCTGGGAGGGTCACAGGCCGTTCACACGTGGACGTGTGAACCACGAGTTCTTTTAGAGATATTGGGGTATGCTGCCGACCAAACACGAATGAAAATGCCCGCGGAATATTCAAAGTTTTAATTATTAAAATTATCACTATGTACACACACCGATTAACTGTACATATAAACTAATTTCAACTAAACAAGTCATAAAATAAAATAAAAAGAGTCTTAATCAAGTCTGTAAATTAATAAACTAATAGAACACATAAAAATATAAGTAAATTAAATAAACAAATTAACAACTATAAAACACCTAATAACTATTCAAATATTTAAAAGACAGTCACAAAAATGTTCATTAACACAGTATTCTA
>CABFVX010000403.1:144037-171627 GCA_902151425.1 Timema shepardi
CACTGGACACGCAGGTCCACACACTGGACACGCAGGTCCGCTCACTGGACACGCAGGTCCGCTCACTGGACACGCCGGTCCACTCCCATGCCGTACACACTACCGCGGCACGCGCCACACGAACTCCCGGACTCTTCAGTCGCGAGCCAAGAACTGCCTTGAGGCTACCGCTGAGCTTGTATTTATAGGGGTGGTGAGAGCTGAGGGTCTGGAATCCTCCACTTCTAGAATAAAAAGGATCTAGACCCCTCTAGACTTGTCTCCGTCCTCCCCCCCCATACCCCTTCGGCCCCTCTGATCCTCCAGTCAAGCGAGAAGGTCGCCGCCCACCCGCCAGACAAGGAGGGAGACAGAGATAACAAGGAGCGCAGATACAAGGGACAACAACGAGAACAGGCCGGTCCCGCTGCCAGACTCTAATCTTGTTACACTATTCTATGAGTAAAAAATAGTATTAAAGCTTTAGTTTAAAAATAATCTATCTCATGGAAGACAAATTAGGAAGTTATTGATTATATATGTGATTGGAATGAATTAAAATAAATAGATTGTGGTCTGCATCTTACAGCACATCCTTATAATCGGTATATCCACACACCAATGCTATAGAGATTATGAAGATCAAGTTAACCCGCATTTTGGAGAGAAAAAGTGGTAAAATGATTAAGAATAAACACCTTCAAAGAGTTAAACCTGAACGGAATTTGAACCCCAGTTTCCCATTGTCAGAAATCCATTGCAAAGGTTTAAAAAAAGCCTTTGCCAACGTGTATATTGTTGTGGGTATAAGTAAAATAGTTTGTTTTGCTTAAAAATTACATTTATTATTTTTTCTATTTTTAAACAATTTTTTTTATTCGTCTCAATCCCACTGCCTTCTAATGAAGACAATAGAAACGTCACCAAGATGCGACATCTGATCCCAGCTACAACTGTCACCACAATATAAGCTTTACTTATAAATGTTTAACCCACATCCGTGGCCATGTAGTCTGGGGCGTTAGTCATTTAATTGCAATTGGTGTCTCGTTGAGAAAAAAGGGTAGGCTCAAATTCCAGACAGGGAAACTTGGCGGGAGAGAAGGAAGGGTTTAAAATGTAATTTTCACGGTAGATTTAATCTTTCGCACTAATATGGATGTATAAGTTCTAAGCGCGGTCCCGCTCAAACTACTGACTGTTGTTTTAAGTTGAACCTTTGGCAAGAAACGGGACGCGGATATTACTCGCTTGGCGGGCACCCCTTAGTTCACCCGCACACCTACCAACATACATAGGAGTTAAAGGGCACCCACTGCAATACGTGTCTTCACACGGAGAATAAAACACAAAAATAAAAGACGGGTCTCCAGCTGGAATTTCCATATATGTGATATCAGTCTCGCAACAGATTGAAATTCAGGTGACGAGGAGGTCGTAGTATCAAATCTAAGCCAGCTGTACTAGGAGGGTAAAATTCACTGTGAGACTTAGCACGGTGGTTTTACCATCGTATCTTCATGCGAATGTGTTCGCACTTCCTATAAAATACTCTTTTAATCAATATTGTTTGGAATGCATTGTTAAACGTATTAAAATATATATTGAATTAGGATATTGTTCAGTGGTGGCTCGTGTATTGGCACTGCGTAACTGCAGCCCCCCCATTTCCACTTGATATTATCGATAACATTTAATATAATGTGTCCTTTTTTCTTTAATTCTTTATTTATTTTTGTATTACAATATACATATTCCTTAATCTTAATGTCCAGTACCCATCGCCCAGTTTATGAAAATGATACAAAAATTTTGGTATGGAACTGTGCCCTTCACAGTGCCAGCTACATGGTATTTGACTTTTATGCGCACATAGGATGGAGGGGGGGAGGAAGGCGGGACTGCCAGGTAGAGAGAGCACTGTAGCTATCGCAGTGCCAGCTCTGGCGTGATGGTGGAAGGAAGTTTTTTTTACCCAAGCGTGCGTTGTGCTTAAGAACCTTGTACCATATTCTTGAATGTGATAAAGTGTAGAAGAGGGTAAAATTAAATTATTATTCTGCTTTCAGCTATTCTATTTGATTCATTTGTTTTCGGTTATTTTATTTAACAGAAAGACTAAATGCGCCTGCAGTACTTTCAATGGAGAAAAATTTCCTCAATTTTTATCCAGAGTTCAAGGAGAAAATTATTGAAATTTTTGCGCAAATTAAAACAAGAAGAATGGATTTTATTTAAATGAATAGCTTGAATTGTAATAATTTAAGTTAAAATAAGTAAAAGAGTTTGGCTTTTTTGTTAAGATTTTATCAAGGTCCTGAATAAAATTTCTTTTTATAAGTGTTTTTTTTTTCTTTTTACACAATTTGAAAACAAAGGTAAAAAATTTGCTGGAGCAGCACCTCCACTAATGTTAGCTACGAGCCACAACTGATATTGTTTGATTAATCTTGCAGATATAAAAGTAAGGAAGTAACGAACGCTATGTGTAGTAAAAAAAAAAAGTAAGAATAGTCCCGAAACCACTCTCTAGTACGATATTTTATACTTAGAACAATAATAGAGTGGTTTTTCGACGATAATGGACTGGAAACACGGTTTTTCTCTGTCTCGCCTGCAACCTTGTCTCGTTTTGAGTAGTCGTGTATTTTCAAATGTCAAAAGGTTACATCAACTGTAATTGTATTTCAATTCGTGTTGTGTCACAGTGAACAATATTTTACGTCTTGATAATTTTCTTGTCTGACAAACGGGATACGAGTTCGATTACCTCATTACTTATTCGCTCTAAAAATATTTTCAATCGGTTTGTTAATTTATATTAATAAAATGAAGAATCTGTGTGTCTGTCTGTTATGAACGTTGCATGATATATATCACACGCAGAGGTTTGAAATTTTCAAATTTGAAACCCCTGTGCACGAACATGTGCGCCTTGAACCAAGAATTTTAAAATCTACATTTTTTTAAACTAAATAGAAACATGGTTGGGAGAAATAAAATGAAGAGATTTATTTCCCCTGTCTGTTTGAAGCACAGAAAAGTGTTCCCAGGGATATTTCTTCTGCATTTCCATACATGACTAGGCTTCCATTCAGCGAAATATATTTTTGTAATGAACAGGACATAGAAGAATAAGTTTTCAAGTCAAGAAATTCAGCTAAATTATCTCGCTTAGCCTGTTATATTCAAACTTAATAATTTTTCACAAATATGTTTTGGCAAATACATTGCGATAGTCATTAATAATTTTACTATTATTGTGTGGTGTTTTTCTTAATAAATAATAACTATACATTTTTTCTTTATCAATTAATATTTCAACTTATGGTGATTGGCCCTTTTCATTTGGGGTGGAAATGCAGAGCCATGGGAACAAACAGTTATGTTAAAGAATTTTTTTTGTTTTGCAATTTTCTTTTCGAAAACGGTTTGTTCAAGAATAAAAGTATGTTGATTAAGTTATACTTTTTAGATACACACCTTCCCTATGATGTTAACAGTGATCAAATATCAATAAAATTGACATTTTTCAATGATAAGCTGCCAGCTTTATAACAACAAAAAAAGGAGAAAATTTAACAATTAATAAACATCGATACTTTATCTTAGAAGAGGTGTTGAAAATATTAACATAAACATTTCACTCGTTCTTGAGAAAACTGATATTTCCAAAAGTATGATTATTCCGCAAGACTTGTTCGGTAGCTAACGCCATCTACGATTTCCGTGACCCATCTGTTCTTGTTGGCGTGGAAGAATACTTTGGTTGGTTGTGAAGCCACGCCACGCTTTTCACCCTCCCGCCCACCATCCCACAAAATAGGTTTTAGACTTGTACTCGACAGAGCCAAGGGCTTTAATAATTTAATTTGTAATTAGTGTGCTAACATATATTGATGTAAGATGGTTAGTGTAGGTTTAAATTTGACGTTAATACCATGGGTTGTTTAACTTAAGAAACATCCGGCGTCGTGATATTGTGGTCAAAGTCCCTGGATGTTGACCTAGAGGTTCCGGGTTCAATTCCCAGCTGGTTCAGAGGCTTCTTTTCTCAAAAAGGGAATAATTATCATGGTTACCAGTTTTTGGAAAATTAGGTTTATGTTAAGATAATGTCTTCATTGGCTTAACCCCATCTTATTCACTACTATCAGAGCCTTCATGAAAAGGATATACGATTAGTACATTTGGGCCTACTTTGGGAAGCGGTACATTAGTTCTGGCTAATCTTTCCATTAATTGATCTACAGATTGCTGTAGCAAAAAGACTTTATTAATATTATTATTTGGAAAACAGGTTTTGATATTGTTCATGCCAGATTGGTTAGAAATGTTCCTGGCCAGCTGTAGACTAGTTGAAAGATAAGCCGAGATTGTTTTAGTTTTTCTGCAACCAAGTAAGAAAGGAAAAGAACTTATAAATGGGGCGAGGGGGGGGGNTCGCCGAGAAAACCTGAGACAAAATGTTAACCTGACTCCCGTGACTCTCGGGGGGGTCTGCAGGTCTACAGACTACAGTAATATATTTCCTTGGGATAGTTGGTTTTAATCCCAGAGCGAGGGAATCCCAGGCGCGAAGTAAAGGCGGCCCTGCGGTTTACAGGGAGCTCATCCATCCAGGGTCACAGGCCTCTGATTCTCTGCGGGTGTGGGGGAGGGGGGAGGCCCTCTCTTTTCTCGACGAATTGTTTCTTGCGGTCAACAGCACACTGTAATCTGTAGCGGGAGTTTTAAAGTGTTCCTTATTGCGGGGAATGGTGAGGACTGACTGTTCCGTCCACGCGGTTTCACCAGCTTTTGTTAGAGAACTCTACAAGTGTTTCACTTAAGGCGTGATGGAAGAATATGCGAGGAAAAGCCAGTGTTGTTTTGTTTTCAGTCTTTGTGGCAAAATATTATTTTGGTCAAAATAAATCAAATATCGCTCCAGTATAAACAAAGAATTTAATTTTCTTCACATGGTGACCTCAAAATTTCTTAAATATTTGTCAAGGGTGCTCTGGAATTTAATGACAACTTTTTCTCTTTATTTGAAAAGTTTGTTAGACAATACCACCATGCTCATAACAGATATTCAGAATCTGTTGATATCAACACGTGAAGAAAATTAAACTCTATGTTTCTACTGGAGCAATATTTTAATTATTTTTACAAAAAAAAGTCATTAAAACTGCAAAAACGCTTACCTTGTTTTACGTTTCCATCAATTCCACCTTAACAATGGGAGTAAACAACAGTTTACTTACTAACTTAGAAAAATACGGACACCATTATGTAAGTCGACTTGTCTAAGTTTATAGATTAAGAGCAAGCCCCAATTTTATAGCACTGCGTCCTACTACTCATTATGGCTATACGCATATTTACTAATTACACTAATGGTTTTAGGGATGGAAAAGGTTACATTTAGAGAAAGTGTACTCTAATTTGCGTCAAGGGAGAGTATAAAACAATTTTTTTAAATACCCTCAGTACATGTGACCAAGATTCGAACCTCGAGCTCCCCGTCATCGGCATACTAGTCTACTGTGAGAGCTACGCCTTATACTATTATACCACAGAAGCGGGTTAATTTTCGTATCCACGCAAATGATGTGATATCAGGATTTCCCCGCAAATAGATATCACGTAAAGATATACTTTACATTTATACAAAACTTGGTTAAACCAAAAGAGCCCACCCACCTTTTTGTTGGGGTTATTTTTGTTCAGAAATGCTTTTGCAAAGAAAGTTCCCTATGTCGGTTTATCCAATTGTAATGGATTTAACTAGGGTCCTCTTTGAAAATAAATAATAGGCTCTATTTATTTAAATTTGCGATTAAAGAGCATTTGCATACATACACTCACCACATAGATCAATGGGCAACCGTAAAAGGCCAACTTGGTTTTTTTTAACCTAAAGATGAAGTTACACCGATGCCAAATTTTGTACATATTATGTATAGTACATCTCAGTATTTTCTTTCAAAAAATAAAATTTCTCATGTGGGTTTCAACAAAGATCTACACAACTAAACTCGTTTTATCGACTGACATCGGTGAAAGTTGTTTTAGTGAAAATAGAGCAGCACACTGATATTGAACTATATCCTACTTTAAAATGTAAAATGTATACGTAGTATGGAAATGATAGCATGCTTTTTATTAGATAAAAAATTTGCAAATAAACAAACAAATAATTTCATTTGAGTAATTTAATAGTACAAATAGCTTATTCGTTTAAGCCCCATTTGCGGCCAATTGCAATGCACAATTTCACCCCTCTTTAAAAGACTCAAGAACTTTCAAATTGACTTATAAAGCAGTGACTTTTTTTTCTGTTTTACAATATATTTTTCTCGTAAGAGATATTATTAAGCTGTAATCCAAACATGGTGCATACCTAAATGTAGGTGGGGCGTGAGGAGGGGGGGAGGTCATAATTTAATTTCCTTATTTTTACAGCCTCTATAGAATTTTTTTGGTCTAATATAAATAAATATTACTTCAATAGATACGTTTAGTACAATTTTCTACATTTAGCAATCTTCATCAGTTTTTGAATATTTGCTATTGGCATCGTGGTATTCGAACACGAATTTTTCTCTGCAATTCGTTTCGGAGGCCGCACGAGCTAAGACGTTTTGCACTCACACTGGACTAGATTGCCAGTTACGGGAAGATTGGGACTCGACTCCCAGCTAGGTGTACTGAAGATGGCTTTTCCTAAGTGAATTTTAACTTTTCCTCCACTCACATAGGGGTACACTTTCTCTAAATATAACCTTCTAAATCCCCATAGCCATTAGCGTAATCAGTACATAAGCATATAGCTCAGGTGGGTGGTATGACACGGCGCTAAAATATAATAATATCTCGTGTGAATTGCTTATATCTATCAACAGGGACATCTGCAGATCACAAGACTTTATGTATGAATATACGAAAATAGTCCTAGTAATTTTTATAACTGTCCTATCTACATCGTACTGTAAAAATCCTAGCTACATACTATTTTTTATACAAAAAATAGTCTTTTTTTTCCACCTTTTCCCAAATGTCATCCCAAATAATTTTGATTTGACCTCGCAGGCAAATAAAATGGAACGTGAAGATATTCCATGGCGTATTCGAGGCAGTAATTATCACCTAAAAACACCATCCATTTCGATTTAAGATGACCTCCATGAAATAATATAAGTTATATATCGATAGAAAGATAAATTCGCTCTTAAGGAAACATGAGATACTACCTTAAAACGGCCGTCATTCGACAACTGCTAGTGAGCCACTTCATCAAATTCTAGAAAAGGCTACCCTCCTTTTCCTCTCGCTCATAAACAAGACATCCCAAATGATCGTGACTCTAAAACCATGAGTCTGTGACTGACTGCTATAACGAGAAGATCCTTGTTGCAAAGCTTTTTTTTTCTTACTCTCACTTCTCTATCCGTTTCTTTTCTCGTCCACTTACAACTTTAGCACAATCTATAGTTCTCTTTAGTTTCTTTTAAACTCGTGATCCGTCTAATCTTTCTTATTTCTAGTTTTGTCTTTGAACTCTATCTCTTTCTACCTTAAATATGGTCTTCCTCTTTTTATTATATATATATATATATATATATATATATATATATATAAAAACATTATTCTATCTCTCTCTGATGTTCTCTACCTGAGAGGCGGCTCGTTGTCAAAGGAAAGCCGCTGGTTCGAACAATTAGTCACACCTGCCACGTGAGCAGCGCTCCTAGCGAAGGAAGGCAAGGACTTCTCAAGTCACAGAGGCTCCCACCGCCTTCTTCACACCTCTCAGGTGGACAATAAGCCACTTTCTGGTCACAAGTTAGTTATGTTTCTTATTCTACCTTTTCTGTTAGTCTCTTCTTTTATCTCACGTTTTTCGCCTCTCATTTTATTAGGTCTTGTCTTACTTGAGGTTGAATTTCTAACGGAAACATGTGATAAATTACTGCGAGTTGAAAATACACATTTTATTACCATTCCTAAATCACATAATGTTGAGCATTCAACAAATGTTTATTACTTTTCATAATTGTACCAATTGTAATATGTATTTAAAAGATACTGCAGAGCATTGAACTAATATATATTTATTTTTTTACTAATACGTCTCAGCGCACGAGCTTCCAAGAGTAAGGGGCAAGAAGAGAAGTTTTAGAGGAAGTGCACCTAGTTTAATGTAGATAAAGGTTGGGAAACCGCCCCCAATGCACCTGGCTGGAATTCGAACTACGATTTACACGTCAACAAAGACCAAATACAAAGCTATGCAAACATCATAGACCAAGTGAACACCGTTGAGAGTTTTTAATTTTTGGTTGAATGTATTTAGTCACTGTAAAATATTTTTAGATACAAACCAGTAGATTTATTATATGAAATGCCTCATAGACTATCCTTCGAGAAAAAAAAATAGGATTATTTTTCTTTTAGAATATTGGAAAAATCGAGGTTTTTGCTAGGATGTATTTTGACAGAGACAAATAAAACACTTTAAATCCATATCATCTCAAAGAGATAAACATACTCACTTAAATTTTCCTAATAGTTTTGCAATGGCTCCCATTTAAAATTAAAAAAATAACTAATCTCTGAGTTGAGTGATATGAAAGTCACACTTATATAGATTGTAACATTTGATGAAAGATAATATTCTGAAATGTAGGTTTTCCATCAACTCAATTCAGTCGGTAGCGTGTCTCTCTGTGTGTGTTTTTTTTAGCACCGCTAATGGTTTTAGGGATTAGGAAGGTCACATTTAGAGGAAGTGTATCTATATTTACGTGAAAGGAGACGGGAAAACAATTTTTGAAAAACCAACCTCAGTACACCCTACTGAAATTCTAACCTCAGTCTTGTTTACTACCAGAGTAGCGTCTTAGACTATACGGCCACTGAAGTGTTAATTTAGAGTTTGATAAAAAAATAGAAAATTGGTGTACTCTTTATTATAGTAAGCTTTAACAAGCTTTGACTACCCTGGCAATTTTCTAAGACACGTCTCTGGATATAATCAGTTGTTTAGAAAGTGCTTGCTAAGATTTCCTAATTATTGTTTTAAAAACTATTTTCAACATTCTTTATTATAAAATAATAATTTTTAGGATTAATAAACGTTATTTTTATTTGATAAATCGTTATTAATTTTTTGTTCTCATTTATATATATATTATTTTCAAACTCTTCTGTTTTTCTTTATGGATATTTCAAAATATTTTCTTCCAGTAGTCTATTATAGTTATAGCTATAGTTGTAAACGACGGAACTTAAACTTGTTACAAGTATAATTTAAACCTAATATTCAGAGGATTTCATTTGTTGATATTTTAAACACTAATTAATTTTCTGTGCCAACCTATGTTGAAACTCATTTTTGCGTGGAGCAAGTATTATAAATCACGTTGTGATAAAATACATTTCTATGCGGACGATTTGCATATTAATAGAGCCGTTGTAGGGTGTACAGGCGTTGTCATTGATTTATTAGTGACTCTTAAAAACATAAGATATTATTATAGATGATATTGGGTTTTAACTGAACCAGTGTACACATGATATTTATAATTTTGTGAATCGTGAGCTAAATAAATTATAACATTAGATTTATGAAAGCGAGAGAAAATGTATGAATAGAGAATCATTTGTCAATGTTATATTAAACTAAATGCTAAATGTTGTATCCATTTTATGAACCAACCCATATCATTGGCGAAGAAATGTGGAGAAAGTTGTGAAGCGTGGTATAATGTTAACATGATTAAAATAATAATTAATCTTGTTCAAGTTTACAAGATAATAGTTTCGGTATCGTGGTTAAAGTTTGTTCACTGCATTTAAAAAAAATCATGCATGAATTAGCTGTATTAAAACTAGTATTTTTTTTCTTCTGTGTCTTAATACCCAGTTGGGAATTTAATTACACTAATAGATTTTGACGAATAAAGTAGGGCTTAGAGTAAATAAATCCGCATTTGCTGGGATGAAGAATGGGAAAATATTTCGGAATATCCACCCTCATCACACCTCAGTCGGGATACGAACTCTGATCTCCCAGTAACCTACAAATCAGACTAGGTGAACCTGTCATTTAGTCCGCATTCCCACCGATGGGAGAGATAGGTTTTATTGGCATTTTAGTTAATAAAGGGTAACAAATAACTAGTAGAATGAACCCACGCGTATTTGTATGACATTGCCGCGATTAATACCAAGAAATCAGAATCGAATAAGCGGGGGATCAGATATTTTTTATTTAAGTAGATTTTATGTTCTAGTTCTTTTATTTATTTATTTGCGGTATTATACGTGCACTTTCTGAACCGACTGATTATATCAGCACACGAGAATTTCTTTGACCAAGAGCAAAAGGGCTTACTAATTTTGCCAGAAAAAGTTTTTTCCCATACCGTCAGGGTTCTTTTATATGCCAAAATCACCCGCCTCGGTGGCGTAGTTAGCTAACGCGCAAGTCGCGTTGAGCTCGACTGCTGAGGACGGGGAGATCGAGGTTCGAATCTCGGTTGGGTGAACTGGGGGGGGGGAGGGGGGGGGGTTCCTAAATAGATTTCCACTCTCCCTCCACGCAAATGCGAGTTCACTTCCTCTAAATTCAACCTTACCAATTCCTAATCCATTAAGGTAATTAATACTTATGCGTATAGCCCGAACGGGTATTAAGACGCGTTGCCAAATAAAATAAAAAATATATGCCAAAATTGAAATGGGACCAATAGCTTTATTTTCCCTCCAAAGGAAATTGTGCTACGGATTTTTATAGCTCAAGAAAAATCCGTTGACACTAAATGGGTGTAAACCCCCCACGAATATCGAATCATGAGGCGAGCACCTCAAGACCATCGAGGTTGACATGTTCTAATTAAATTCTTCTAATTGCATAAGTAGTTTTATATAAAAAATGTATTATTTATTATAAACTAACTAAACAAATATGAATAATAGGCTAGGCTATATAATAACCAATATAATGATCAAAAATTCCCTATAAAATGTCCTGAATTCTAAAAATAACTTTGAATTAAAAAAACTCATAATCAATGCATAAGAGTAGATTAAACAAGCACTTTACAAAATTGTAAACTTAAAAATTCACATGCAATAAAAACTCTTTACCTACTAATCTTTTGGATGCTGCTAAAATATATAATATTTATTTACAAATATCTGCTTCATAAGTAATAGTTACCTACTACCTACCCCCTCTCATCGCAACCCTATCCAGCTTAATTACAGTGTCTCACCAGGAATGTGTATTTTACAAAGATACAACGATCAAAGAAGATACAAATCTTATTATTTTACATTATATTTTCACATTGACAGAACAGTGATTAAAATATTTATGCATTTATAAAATGTCTACCGTATTTAAAAACATACTTATTGAACATGAATGCCTTAAAATTATTCAAAAATGTCTAAATAGTTACACAAATCAAGAAAATATAATCCAACCAAAATTTTTAAAAGTTTATCCAAAATTTATTTTAAAATATACACTATTTTCTACATTTATTCGATCTTGAACAGAGTTAATGTACTTATGAGCATTGTCTGTGACTTACAAAAAAAAAAGATGACATTCCATCAAAATCTGGGGACTGATAACATCATATCTGACACTCTACGAGTTAAAAAGAAACTTAATTAAATAAATAACTTTTTTTTAAACATCTAGATAAAAGACCATGAATATAGGCCTACTGATTCGTGTTTGATTCTGCACCACATTTATCGAGTTTTTTTGTAAAATGCAGAGGTAGACAGTGTCGAATAGTGATCGGCTTTCGCCAGAGATTTATATTGTTAAAATATCATTCACTGGTAACTCATATTGTCTGCAATGTCCATATAATAGTAAACTATTTTAAATTAACTCGTGGCCGTCCAGCCCTTCTATTTTGCAAGGTCGCGCGTCAACTCTTGAAATACAATCGTTTCGAACAAGTGGACCAACCTTTTATCTTTCTTGTACCACGTACGAGATTTACGAGACGAGAATGACTAACTTTCCACGGAATGGCATGCAAACCTTGTGTGAATTACTATTCAAAGTTGTGTAGGCGTTCATGGGACTCGGAATGTGTCACAACAATGTGTTTCCTGTTTGCATTGCAGGTCACAAAGCTCCGTGATTGCAATCATCTAGGAAGTTTTTTCCCCAAATTTTGTCACTAGCCTACTCCTTTTGGGGTCATGGCCTAGCAAATGTACTCCTAATAGCTCTTTATAAACATAATAATAAGCAAATACCTGCTTCTTAGTAAATAACTAGCGGTTTGTTCAAATTTTAATAAAGCCTTAACCTGCTTTGGAGTTCTAATGGTCTAAGTCAGCGGTCGGAAATATTTTGGGGCCTTGATCGGCTGAAGAGCGTTCATCATAGTAGGCCCAACTCAGCTACCGTCTCGCATCTGTGTGTGTGTGTGTGTGTGTGCGCGCGCACGCACGCGTGCGCATGACTAATGGGAGTAAAAGGTAAAAGAAAAGACCACAATATTCCAGATATATGTGTCAGTGCATTCGTATTTGAATGCTCACACGAAATTTTCAGCAGCGACGATGGAGGACAAAGCGACAAAGTGTATTGTTAATAACTAAAATATATATATCTTATATGACAGAATGAAGATTTGTGCACAGTGCTTATCTGTGAAGCCATCCTAAAATGGTCAAAAACGGCCTTTTCAATGCAGTGTTTATCCAAACATAATTTAATATTTCAACAATGTTCAGTGTTAGGAACGTCTGATCTAAGGCGTCACTCTCGAAATAGGCTGAAGACCGGGGTTCAAATCCTAGTCGGGTGTACTGAGTGTGGTTTTCCCCTAAAATGTTTATCACTCTCCTTCCACAAAAATGCGGGTACACTTCTTCTAGACTTAATTATTCTCATCCATAGTGCATTAGCCATTAGCGTAATTTATACACACACATTCAACCCAATCTGGTAATGAGGAATGGTGAAAATAAAAACTCTAGTGGAAAGCTAAACAAAGTAGTGGCAGAGGGAAAGAACCGCTCATAAAACCCGTGATAATCTGTTTATATGACTTATTGATATCAAATAGTACTTATGGCTTAATGGAATACCGGTTTTATCCCTTTGGAAACATACTTCCCCCCTTTTTTTAATATCCCTTCGTGGCTACGTCTGGTGGTTCTCGGAACCTCACATTTAGAAGCAACGATCTAGGCGACACTATAACATAAAGGATAGATTATCGTTGATACAGGGGGGAGAGGAAACAAGAAGACGATCTATGCTGAGGAAAGTGATGGACAACGTGCTGAGGTTTGCCTGACTTCCAGTGGAGCTCACCTGAGTGACAATATCTTCAAAAAGTAAAATGTAAAATATGTAATTTGCTTTTATTTAGCTTTTACTTTTCAATTAAAGTGTTAATTTTCAAGTTACTAACTGTCTTATTATTTCCACCCCATCTTGTATTGACCGTTAACTATTTGTGTCTCTCTTATTAGGGAATATTTAAATACACAACCCTCTTAAAGTTAGCAGTAGATTAAGGGCTGAAAGTATGAAGCACATTCGAATGCCAACACTTCACTCCATGCATCTAAGAGCCGTATTCTAGAACTTGGCTAAGTGGATGCTAAGTGGACACTAGCGTGAGTTTGCTAGCTTCACCATGGGTTAAAAGGTGGAGCGATAGTGTGCTCGAAACCACACTATCGAACCATTAAGCATTCACTAACTTTCTTGCATACCATCCTAAGAACTGTTATCATTCAAACGAGCCTTAAAGTTTCGTTTTTAATTATTCAATATTGAGGTTATTTTTAACAGAAATATATTTTTTGGACATTGTAAGCCTTGAACCCTTTGTTATTCTTGTTTCTAAGATATTTTTCCTGAATTAACTGGATCATTTGAAGACTCATGTTAATGATCTTAAAACTTGAATTTGAATTAATAACCTTATATTTATCGCGTATTCATGCATGCATGGATGTATACCATGCATTTTGAATGGTGGGCCATTTTATGGTTACAGCTAAGCTAAGACTTATTCAGATATGATAAACTGACCTTAACTCACCAAGTAAAACTATAATTTTTAAATATAAAGTATTTTTTCATAAGAAAAAAAATTCATCCCTTTTTTTAAGGCATCACAGACATCATCAACAACTTAACAATCATAATAATTACAAACAAATTGAATTGCTTGCTTAAAGGAGTTCACGGGACACATTTAACTTATTGGTTAATTAAGTCTATTGTAATGGCCTCGGTTGATAGTCCTTGTAAGGACCTGGGTTGTGTCTATGTGAAGGCCTAGCTTATAATCTTATGTGACGTCAGTGTATTTCGAGGTTTGGGTAATTTCTAACAAATTATAGGGCAGACGCGTTCTTTTCTGTGGCTTATTATTGAATGCAACCAAATATGTACACTGGCCTTAATATTTTCTTATCGCCCGTGTTTGAGGGTTTTGACTCGTCGTACCGCCCAGCTCCAAACGGGTAGACTGGGTGGACACCTAATAATATTCCTTTCGTTCTCCCTGCTATCTCCGTTGAACTTAAATCTTGAGTAAAAGCAACCTCTCTGCAATGTGTTCAAAAGTCAACACTTTGATAGAACACAGCTGACCCAACTGCCACACTCTTCTCAGTACTGCTCATCTCACGTGCGCCCATAAACTTGTTGGAGGTCGGTACTAAGACAAAAGTGACAATGATGTTACATACTCCCTCAATACCCCTACCAAAATACAAATTAAGAACCCTGCATGGGTGATAAGAAAATATAAAAAATTAGAACAAGCCTTCCTGAAATTGTATCAATACCAACTAACAATTGCAAAAAATATTTCCACTTTCCAAGAAACCAACCTTTACTCTACTTTTATGTAAATATCCCGGGTACATTCTTATTTTTCATTTAGCTGTTTGATGTGTTGATGTCTCCCTCCTAGATCGTTGATCATTATTTCCATTGGGTGCTTGCAATACTTTGTCTTCCCACGTATGCTGTCAGATAGATGTTGGCACGATGTTTGCGGGATATGGGCGTGTGAATAATCATCCACCATTGATGCGGTATCGTTAAATGGAGCGGTGATGTGATAGTAGTTGTTTGACCACTTTTGATGTCAGCTTCCTGCTGGCGTGATGTTGTTTGAACACCCAACCACTCCTGCTGCTATGTCGTGAGGTTATTGCGTTAGATGCTGATTCTCTGCTGGTTCCATGTTGGTATTACACCCCATCAGTCGAGATGTCATGAAATGGGGCTGACTGAAAAACCACTGTCAGCTGTTCTCTGCCCTCTCCATGAAACTTAAGTGTCAAAACTTGTGGGTTTTTTCCTGTCCTCCTTTCCCTTGTTGTTGAAACCTAATGTTAATCCTCGTGTTGTGTACTACTATGTTACGGCGAGTTTGCTTCTATTATTTGTGGTTGGTTTATAACAACTGCTAATGTAAAAAGGGTACCAAAACTTTTTTTTAAAAAAAGCCTTATATCTTAAACTAAGCCAAGTTTATGGGCCATCAACGCATGACATCATCTATATTATGATTCTAATAGAAAATACCTTATCTGACTGCTGAAAACGTTTCTAGATATACCTTCACAGATTCGTATGCTATCATAATATTTTATTTTTGTATATCAATATTGTTGTGTATAATAAACGAACATTCTCTTAACTAGGCCTGTAATAACAAACACGAGTTAGTAACTGTTCCGCTTTAGATTTGTGACGTCACTTCTGTGATGACGTCACCGGGGCGTCTCACGCAACCGTCTTTTTTAGTTCCGGTCTATATCTCGAGTGGCGAGCATCTGCTCTTTGTTCTTTAATAGTTTATTATTCTTTCATAAATAAAACTAACAGGTTATGGGTTCAGGACGCTGTATTAACGTTTTGGAAGAAGATAAACATTGACTATTTGTTTTGTTAACGTGATAGGGCAGTGTAAATGCGGTAATATAAATATCGTTAGTGCCGCCTGAAATCACATCCATTAATTCAAGATGGCCGGCTTCTTGACTCATATAGAAAAGCTGGGAAAGGAAAACTATGATACATGGAGACAACAAATGGAAGCAATTTTAATTAAGAACGACCACTGGGAATACGTTGATGGAACCAATCCTAGGCCTAAAGCGGCTGTAGGTGCTGACGTGGAATCAATTGCTGATACCGCTAGACACGCGGCCACGTGGGACAAAGCTGACCGTAAAGCTAAAGCTGATATTATTTTAGCTGTGAGTCCTACAGAACTTTGTCACATAAGACATTGTGAAACATCGCAAGACGTTTGGCAAAAACTAGAACTAGTTTACCAGTCTAGAGGGCCTGCAAGAAAAGCTACACTTTTGAAAAAACTCTTGTTCACAAAAATGCAAGAAGGAGAAAACATGGCGGATCATCTCACGAATTTTCTCAACACAGTTGACAAACTCAATGAAATGGATATTCGCATTTCTGAAGAATTATTAACCATCGTGTTATTATACAGTGTGCCAGATAGCTACGATAATTTTCGTTGTGCAATCGAAGCTAGAGATGAACTACCGGACACAGAGTCTTTGAAAGTAAAACTTCTAGAAGAATTCAGTGCAAGACAGGACAAGAAAGCAGACTTAAATGGTGCGGGCGCTTTCTATGTAAAATCTTCCATAGGGCGAAGTCTAAATAAAAACAAACCTCCGGATAAAAACTGTGTAGGCCTACCTACAAATCAAAATAATAAAGTTTTTCAGATCCAAGGTCAAAGTGGTGTGCAAAATCAAAATAGGAATTTTAAAGCATCAAAACGGTTATATAAGTGTAACTATTGTAAAAAATTGGGACACAAGGCAGCCGATTGCTGGACAAAAATGGCGAATGAAAAGCAAGTTTCGATGGCATCAGAGCAAACCCATGCAGCAGCAGAAGAGATCGTGACATTGACATCATCTTCAGTGAGCACTCTCTGTGCGAAGTTAACGAGAAGAGATGACGTGTGGTGTGTTGACAGTGGAGCAACAACACACATGTGCCACGACAAGAATAGTTTTTTGGAACTCACGCCAACCATAAGTCAGAAGGTTAGGTTAGCGGATGACAGAACAACTGACATTGAAGGCATTGGAACTGCAGTAATGAATGTTTCAAATAAAAAGGGCCAATTTGTAAAAGTGAGGTTAGAAAACACTCTTTTTGTACCCACACTTAAGACAAATTTATTTTCAATTTCAAAAACTGTTGAAAAAGGGCGAAGCGTGTGTTTTAATGCAAATGATGCTGAAATTGTCGAAAATGGTGAAGTGTTGTTAACTGCTCGTAAACGTGGAAATTTGTATTTTATCGAACCTTACATGCAAAGTGAGAGTTCGACACATGTAGCTAACGTGAGTAAGGCAGGCAATCTTAGTGAACTTGAAAAGTGGCACAGAAGATATGGACATTTAAATGCGTATGACTTGCAGAAACTCGTTCAGAAAGACATGGTTAGCGGTATGGATTTTAAGAAATCAGAAACATTTTCAACATGTGAAACCTGTATCTTAGGAAAGCAAGTTGCTACGCCTTTTCCAAAAAGGTCTGAGTCGAAGAGTGAAAAATTACTTGAATTAGTGCACTCAGATGTTTGTGGCCCAATGAGAGTGAAATCTCATGGTGGTGCTTCTTATTTTGCAACGTTTATCGATGATAAATCTAACTGGGTAGAAGTTCATTTTCTAAAACATAAAAGTGACGTGAAAAAGGCTTTTGAAACATTCAAAGCATTAGCGGAAAACCGTCACGAAAAGAAAATCAAAACTTTGCGGACAGACAATGGCCTGGAGTACTGCGGAAAAGAGTTCACAGAAGAAATGCGCATCGCAGGGATAAGAAGAGAACATACCGTAGCAGAAACTCCAGAACAGAACGGCAAAGCTGAACGCATGAATCTCACGCTGGTGGGGATGGCAAGATGTATGCTGTTGGAGTCTGGCTTACCAACAAGTTTTTGGGCCGAAGCGATTGCCACAGCTGCTTACATCAGAAACAGATGTCCATCAAAACAGCTGGAAGAACAAACCCCTTATGAAATTTGGTTCGGGCTAAAACCAAAAATAGGACATTTCAAGACGTTTGGTTGCAAGGCATATATGCTGAATAAGGCCCCAAATAAAGGAAAGTTTGACCCAAGATCCAAGGCAGGTATTTTTGTGGGTTACTCTACTGAATCGAAAGCGTATCGAATTTGGGACCCAGAAAAACAAAAAATATTGAGAAGCCGAGATGTAAAATTTTTGGAAAATTTTGAAACTGTCAAAGTTTCGGATGAACAAAAGGAGTGTGCGAACTTTGAACCTTCTTACTTATATGTTGATAACAGTGTGAAAGACCCTATTTCTAATGCTGATGGACATGTAGATAAAGTTCAAGAAAGTGATCCCATTGATCCTGATAGGCCTATTGAAGTCAATGAGAATTACCTCAAATCAAAAAATTTAAGCAAAGACTGCACAGTGATTGAGAATAAGAGGGGGCCTGGTCGACCTAAATTGATTAAAACAGGAAAGCCGGGACGACCAGCAAAACATTTTAATCTGGTTACGCCAAAACCTGAAAGTGCGAGCTTGATGTATGAAGAGGCAGTAAATCCATCTGTACAAGAAGCCTTAGAAGGACCTTATGCAGCTGAGTGGCAGAAATCGATGGAAGCTGAGTTCAACGCTCTGACACACAGCAAGGCCTGGACATTGAAACCACGCCCAAAAGATAAAGCTGTCATTGGTTGTCGGTGGGTACTCAGAACAAAGTATGGGCCAGACGGTAATGTCGAACGCCGGAAAGCTCGGTTGGTAGCGAAGGGCTATAACCAACGCCCAGGGATTGATTTCCATGAAACATTTTCACCTGTTGCGAGACTTAGCTCAATAAGACTAGTTGCTGCCCTAGCAGCTGAGTTAGGCCTTACTTTGTATCAGCTTGATGTTGTAATGGCCTACATAAATGGAGATCTTGACGAACAGATCTATATGGAACAGGCGGACGGTTTCATTACCCCTGGAATGGAGCGTCTAGTTTGTTCACTCGAAAAGTCCATATATGGCCTAAAGCAGTCGGGCCGACAGTGGTTCAAAAAGTTGCACGAGAGACTAGAAATTTTTGGACTCAAACAATTAGATTGTGACAAGTGTGTGTACCACATGAATGATGGTTGTGTGACTCTTATCGTGGTTGTTTATGTAGATGATTTGATCATAGCTACAAACAGTAAAGAAGCCTACACAAGATTGAGAGACGATTTGTCTCAAAACTTCCAAATGAAAGACTTAGGAAAGCTGCACTACTGTCTTGGAATTGAATTCAAACAAGATGAAAATTCAAAGTTGGTCACTATGTCACAGAAATCGTACATAGAAGATGTTCTCAAAAAGTTCGGAATGCAAGACTGCAAACCGGTAAATACCCCATTAGATGGAAACAGCAAATTATCCAAAGCCATGGAGCCATCTACGAAGGAGGAGGCAGAGGAAATGAGTGAAGTTCCGTACCAGCAACTCATCGGTTCTCTGATGTACCTCGCAGTATCTACACGACCAGACATTGCGTATGCGGTGAGCTCTTTGAGCCAGTACAACCTAAACCCCGGAAAAGGACACTGGGTTGCGGCGAAGCGCGTCTTACGATACTTGAAAGGTACGAGCAACCATGGACTAGTCTACAAGAGATCTGGCGCTGAACTGATTGGATACGTGGATGCAGATTGGGGAGGAGCCCTTGATGACAGAAGATCATACACAGGCTACGCCTTTCAAGTGGCAGGCTCTGCCGTGACATGGGAGGCGAGAAAACAATCCACCGTGGCTCTTTCAAGCACTGAAGCAGAGTACATGGCTCTTACGGAAGCAGCAAAAGAGACAGTTTACTTACGAAACCTGTTAAAAGAAATCGGGTTCTTGAGTGTTAATGCAATACCAACTCTTGTTTATTGTGACAATCAAGGAGCAGAAAAGCTCATGCATAATCCTGTGTACCACTCTCGTACCAAACACATTGACATTCGGCATCACTATGTGCGTGAAGTTTTTGAACGAGGCGAAATCAATGTGAAATACATTCCAACAAACAAGATGGTAGCTGATGTGCTCACGAAAGGACTGTTCGGACCAAGCCATCATCAGTGCATACAAGGACTTGGCGTGATAGACATTAATAAAGTTAACACGTGTTTGAGAGGGGGTGTTGTGTATAATAAATGAACATTCTCTTAACTAGGCCTATAATAACAAACACGAGTTTAGTAACTATTCTACTTTTAGATTTATGAAGCCACTTCTCTGATGACGTCACCAAAGCGTCTTGTGCAACGTCTTTGTTAGTTCCGGTCTATATCTCGAGTGGCGAGCATCTGCTCTTTGTTCTTTAATAGTTTATTATTCTTTCATAAATAAAACTAACAAATATTGTCCGCAAAAATAGGTTTGTATTTTCTAAGATGTCCTTCCTACCTGAATCCTACTATAGTTCACCAGCCGCTTGGAGAAGCATACCAACATTCTAATATCACATTATCATATTTAAATTCTAGCACCATGTTTGCGCAATATTGTTGCAATTGTTATGTAGATTATCAGACTCATTCTTTGGTATAGGTTATCCCACATTATGTCTTCCCCTTCTAAACATGATCTAGTTAGACGCCTATCCTATTCTTATTTGTGTGTAATTGTAAATAATGTGTAAAGCTCTTAACTATTAAACTATCACATTCTTGTTCTGACTTCAGATGGCCAGGCGAACCACCTGAACCTCTTCAACAACCGGCAGCAAGCCAAGAAAAAGCGCAAGTCGAGGACGGCCTTCACCAACCACCAGATCTTCGAGCTAGAGAAGCGATTCCTCTACCAGAAGTACTTGTCTCCTGCGGACCGCGACGAGATAGCTGGTCAACTGGGGCTGAGCAACGCTCAGGTGATCACCTGGTTCCAGAACCGTCGAGCGAAACTCAAGCGGGACATGGAAGAACTAAAGAAAGACGTGGAGACCTCCAAGATCCTCACCGCCCACAAATCCTTCCTGGAGAACGTTCAGGATCTGGGGATACTAAAAAAGAAATCTGGGACGTCAGCGATGATTTCGGATGATAAAATGATATCCGCCTTGAATATTGTTTCGGAGAAGTGAAATGAGATTTTTGTTATAAGTGTGGACAAGTGGGCATCCCTAAATTATGTTTTGTTTGTAAAGTTTTTGAACGTTTTCATTAATTTTGATCTTCAACACTTTTATTTAGAAAATAGGGCAGTGCAAATCTATTAAAATGATATATTTTTCAGCGTATAAAATGAAGATACTCTAGAATGTGGGATTAAAACAGTATTAGTTACAATCCTATATTAAAAAAAATTGAACTTGATTAACCTATAGCTGTTAAATATTTCATGTAGGCCCTATTACAGTGATTTATTTTTATCCACGATCGCTTTATATCTTCCATGTTGACTGATGTTTAAGGTACGACCATAAAAGTTAAACTATTGTTAATTCATTGAATTTAAATAATGGTTCGTGTGCTAACTTTAACTATTCAATCATACTTTAATGACAGCAATAGTGCTAATATTGATCTCACTAGTTTTCAATTAGTTATAAATATACAGCTTGCGAATGCAATTGGTATGATCAAAATTAATTTAGTAATATTATCTTATTCATGTAACCTAATGAAAATTCACAAGATAAAATGAACTATTATAATTTGTTAGCCAATAAAATCAGGCTATGTCTAAATGAATAAAAATAAACCTAAGTTTTCGATAATAATTAACCTCAAATATTTCCAATGAAATTATTAAAATTATAGAAGCCAAAGTATATTTTTATTTTTAAAATACCACCTATTTGCTTATCGAGAACTCATTTAAGTTCCATCGCAGTTTTATAACAATACACACTTTAAAAATTCTTAATAAAGATATTATTCATTTAAAGATCCCTCCGTGCGACCATTAAAGATTAAATACAACTATTAAATGGATCCTTAAAAGTGGCCATTACCAGATTGTACAACATTATATCAAAATTACGCACAAAATATTAGATAATCTATTTAAATTCTTTGGTCAGGCAGGCTTGCCTTTAATTGGTTTTAGTATTTAAGTTAGCAGCGTGAAGACTATGTTGTATGATTATTTTAGCAAAGAAACACAACCAACTGGTTTTCGCTGTCTCAAATAATTAATTCATAGCGAACAAGCTTAAGTGAGTAAAGAAACAATTATAAAATGCAACGCCAAAGTTGGTTTTAGCAAAAAAATTAATTTGAAAGTGAAAATTCTGAGCTACAACCTTAACCTACAAGTAAAGATTTATAAATCTCGATAATAAATAATATAAATAGCGATCGAAATGTTTATATTGTGAAGAATGTGTAAAAAGCTTATTTCAGTATTTATTTAAGAATGGACAACAGTCGAATTTTAAAAATACGCAACTAACTTATTAAGTTTGTTGAAAATTAAATGTACGGTAATTTATTCCATATTATGTTATATGTGTATGTAAATTTAATAAGATGTGATATATAATTATATTAATATCATTATGTACATTTGGTAGTGACATAGAACACAAATCAGTGTTCAAAATTGTTTCCTTTAAGTAGTGTATATCACCGATTCGTATCATTGTATTGAAAACATATAATTATATCATTATATGGAATTACTTGAAGATAAGTTGATAAAAAAAACGTCTACCAATATGAACCAAGAAACACGATAAATATGGTTATAGGTTGATTTCATTCACTAGAACACTTTTTCAGGTTAGTTTGAAAAATAAAGTGCTTTGTTTCTAGGAAGTTTGTAAGTCATTTTTATATCATAATTATATTTTTGGCGTACTGAAACATCATTATTTGGCTTTGAAATAAATGGAAAAATGAAAAAAATATATTTCTATTGCCACATACTTTTGAAATTCTATTATTGAACAAAATATTATATATATATATAATATTTGTTAGTGTATTTCAACAAAGCCTCCTAATATTATGTTCTGGTTCGAATAATTCCTTCACCTTGAAACTAACAAAAATTTGTTTTAAGTAACGTAAAAGTAATATGAATTAGTGTTGATTAAATTTCACCCATAATATTTAAAAAAAATTACAATAAAACCTCATTAATTGAATTTGTAAAAAGATTTTTATATATTGTTTTTGAAAGTGCAATCTAAAATTGTGTTAATTAAAAATATAATTATCATACATATTTAAGCATTGTTGTAAGTGTTGTACAACATTTATAAAACAAATAGTATTTTGAACCAAGATTAAATTTTTAATTTTTTGTTTTTGACAGGGAACTAACTAATTTGCAACAGAACCCCAACAAGGCTATACATATAATGTTCTACCTACTTTGACCTGTTGTGGACATTGTATTCTTTATTTATTTTAATCATCAAATTCTGTATTTTTTCTTTAGGTTTCATGTCAACTTAGCATCTACCTATAGCTATATGATTTGAAATATATCATTAGTATTTTAAATATCATTATTAATTATCACGTATTTAAATCAAGCTTATCTATTGTTTTATTTATGCTTTGTAAGATTCTACATTTGCTCTTCATAAAAAAACTAAATAATACATTATTCAATCCTGAAAGTTGGCACTATATAGTGGTGTACTTTTGTAAAATAATAGTAAATCTAAATTTAATTTGAGAAAAAGATGCAAATAAACAAACATATGTATAGAATCAGTATGATTTTTAATAAAGCTGTTTTAAAATGTATGTTTTTTTTTAAATAGAGAGATTTATCTCATACGCTTGAAAATAATTCCAAGCCAAAGAGCTATAATTTTATTTTTTAAACAAAAAACAAATCTTTTAAGTTAATTCATCTACTTAAAGTATCTGGTATATTTACTATAAATATACACAATAATAATTAATTGTTTGGGTATTTTTGTATTCTTTTCTCTCTTTAACTCGAGCAATGGAAAAACATAAGACTTTAATTAGTAAGATGAATGTTTTATAAACATAGTGAAATGAATTTTGAAAACCAAAGAAAATATAAAATCTATATACATACGGAAATTGTCAATTGACCAAAACAACCTCTAATATACTTAATTAATTTGTAAATGTAAACGGTTTAATACCCTCATTGACTACCAACAAATTAAATAATTAGGACAAGGAGTATTGTTAATATATAACTTAGCTAGTAAAAAGGATTAAACTTCACATTCGTTTGAAACTGAATTCTGCTTTTTAGAATTAATTTAAGACGTGCTAAGAGCTTACCCAACCATTTCAAAAGTTGAAAAACAAATTTTAGTGTATTTAGAAAATATGTTTATGTCACAGTCCCTTAAAAGAAGGAAATGTCCCTAAAGTTATGAGCTGCTATACCCCCCCCCCTTAAAAAATTAAAAAGTGTATACAATTTTTGGGGGGAATTGCGTTTTAATACCCGTCCAGGCTATCCGCATATTTACATTAATGTGATGAGGAAGGGTATACGCATTTTCATGGAGGGAGTGTGTCAAACAATTTATAAAAGAGAACACAAGATTGTGATTCATACCCCGACCTTCTCGTCACCACCAAACCAGAATATATGCGGTTGGCTTTAGCCCACGTGCTCATCAATGCATATATTTAGGGCTTATTCTCTAAAATAATTTAAATTATAAAAATAAATGATGAATTTAAATATAGCGTGGGTATTAATAGTAGAATTGGGTATTAATAAATCCAAAGAATCTGTTTACACAAAATGGCTATCCAAAAACTAAATAAATAAAAATATAATTATATATATAGCTCAAAACATTTTTCTTTGAATCTATGTAAGTAGACATCTTCTTTATGTTTCCAGATAAAGCCTTTGCGTTGATGGACTGATAGGTATACAAATTGGAGAATTATTCGTGACACACTTGTTTACTAACAAAATTAATTTTATTGGTCGACACTAGGACACTAGGGAGGCTGTACTGTTATACAAAGAGTTAATTGTCCCCGATCTTCCTTTTAAATATAATGTTCCTTGTGATCTTAATTTGGAGGTGATCATATTTAATATAATTAACGTGTAATTATATTGTGCATAAATGTAAGATTATAATATATGATGAATTTAAGTTGAGAGGCTTTGTTATTTGGTGTCATATAAATTATTCCCTCCTCCAAAGTCGTAATTTTTCTTCCTAGTGAAAATATTACATGAGTTAGCTGTATAATAAACTATTACAGATGTACAGAGGTTTTTTGTAGTTCTGTGTTTGTATGTATTTGTATGTATAGACGTCATACAAAATAAAACGGCGATTGTGTTGGAGGATATACATATACGAACGAAATAAAATGATATCCTATTGTATTATATTATTTGGTTTGAGTTAAATAATAAATTTGTATAAAAAATTGTATTTATTGTATATTAATACACATATAAATATTCATTTCTTTATTGTACATGCAATATAGCCTTCTACAAAATTCATTAAATGTTGCTCTTAAATATTTAAATTGTCTGTTATTTATTTAATTTATTACCTTTCTCCAACACCATATATATTTATTATTTTCTGTTTGGATTAATAAATTATCCAAAATAGTGTATTTCTTAAATGTATATATAAAAATGTGAAGAAAACTTAGGTTGTGGTGGAAGGGAACTGCAGTTATAGCCGTATTTATCTTATACTTTTATAACATTAATGTATTTGGGCAAAAATAAATAAAATATTTCTTCAGTAGGATACGTTTAGTTTAATTTTTTACACAGAGTAAGCTAGAAAAGTTATTGATTAAATGTTACTGACACCACGGAAATTGAACGGGAGTTTTTCTTTTCATTGAAAAAGCGATAGCTTAAATGCTGCTATACTTATGGACAATTTGTTAGAACTGTTAAAATTACCAAACATAGAAAACTAAACAAAACGTATCTACTAAAATAATATTTTATTTATTTTGTTCAAAAACTGGTTCTTTATAAAAAAAACTGTACAGAAACTGATCTTAATTATTACCTCTGACCCTGCCTTAAACACATTAAAACATAAATATAAATATTTTTTAAACACAATTATTCTTTAATTTCAAATATTAGATCTACAGACTATATTTGTGTTTCTATTTTTCTGACAATAAAATTATTTTAAAAATTTCTACAATCTTTTAACACAATATTGAATATTTTTACTTTTAAATGACATGGCTTCCAAGATTAAAGCTCACTCCTGCCTCGAAAGACGAACTTAGTACAAATGTTTGATCCAAGTTTACTCTACAATTCTTAGAATTCTCTCGATCTGTTTAAGGTTTGGTAAGGCCACGTGCCAATGAACATCTAGTTCTTATTTCTAGTTTTATTTGTGGCAAGGAGTCTCAGCATGCTGTATAGTGTGTTTTAGTTAGGTTGTCAAAGATTCTTTACCCTGCACAACTACTCCAGGTGGAACGGAAGAGGACGCGAGGAAAAGCCAATGTTTTTGCAGTTTTTATGGCAAAATATTTTTTTACTAGTCCAATAAAACATATAATTTAATTTTCTTAACATGGTGACCGCAATTTTTTTTTAAATATCTGTCAAGGATATCTTGGAATTTAATGACAACTTTTTCTCTTCATTTAAAAAGTTTGTTAGATATGCCCATGACGGATATTCAGGAACTGCTTATTTCAACATGAAAAAAAAATTAAACTCTAAGTTTGTACTGGAGCAATATTTAATTTATTTTGGCCTAAGAACTCTTTGAGTTTTGAATGAGATACCTTTAGAATTAGGAAAGTGGCGCTTTTATAACGATATGCAAGAAGGAAGCTGATTGAGCCAGTAGTGTGAGTGGAGTACTAGGGCAGCAGTAGTGTGCTCGGGACTGCACTATTGCATCACTCACGTTGTGGCGTCATTTCTTAGAAAAATCACCGCTCTTAGTAAGAAAATTAACGCCACCACTGTTCCACTCACACGACTGGCCCATTCAGCTTTGTTCTTGCATACGTCCCTTTGACTCTAGGCCAGTTCTTCTCAAACCGATGTTCGCAATAGCTGCACCGGATTCTTAGCTTATCCTGTAGTGATTCTGTGTACAAGGTTCAATTCTTGACATGGCCCCAAAAATTACTATAGTTGTTGAAAAAGGAAACTAGTATATTAAAGATTGATAAACTGTTTGACAGCCGAGCTGGCCTCTTGGTCTAGTGATAGATCTAATCATCCTTGGCTATTAGTCTAGAGGTCCTGGGCTCAATTCCCGGGGATACCATAAGTGTTTCCCCCAAAAGGGATATTGTTTCTATGATTGACATGCTCATCATCATGATCATCATCCCAACATTTCGTTTGGATAAAGTGATCGCACCTTCAAGGTTTCTCAAACTCAGAAGACGGTTGCATATCACATTGCACCAGAGTGTCTGTTCTGTCGCTAGTAAAATTATATTATTCTATTATAAATCCACATGGCTGACTCACTCACTGACATTAATGTTTACCCACTTCCAAATGAGCTAGAAACTTGAAATTTGGCAAACTTATAGCTTGTATCCTGTAACCGACGGGAAAACTCAATAAGT
Source organism: Timema shepardi (assembly GCA_902151425.1). NCBI lineage: Eukaryota > Metazoa > Arthropoda > Insecta > Phasmatodea > Timematidae > Timema > Timema shepardi. The sequence goes on from CABFVX010000403.1 coordinate 171,607, forward strand.
TAAAAAAAAAAAAATTAGCCC